>CAMOHE010052582.1:32757-73037 GCA_946598075.1 Artocarpus hirsutus | reverse complement strand
TTTGGAGATTTTTTTTTACGGGAATACAAATTTTTCACGACGGTTTTTGTAAAAACCGTCGTGAAAGGTAAAGAAACCTTTCCATGACGGTTTTTTGAAAAACCGTCGTGGAATGCCAATTTTTCATGACGGTTTATCAAAAAACCGTCGTAAAAAATTACTACATTACAACCCCTTCCCGCGCCAATTTTTATATTACACGACGTTAAAAAACCGTCGTGAAAACTCCATGTCATACCACGACTGAAGTTTTCACTACGGTTTTTTAACCGTCGTAAAATTTTTCCACGACGGTTATAAACCGTCATGGAATCCACAATTTGTAGTAGTGTTTGACACACTATATGCATAAATTAACTAGATCTTACTAACCTTGTTTATCGAAAAGCTCCTGCAATCGATGAAGAGAAAGGACGTTGTAGAAGAACCTTAACCAACTGGCCTTCTTTTCTATTCTCTATCTACCACCAGTGTGTGTGTAGGCAGACTTACACAGCTCTTCCAAGGTGGCTCTCCTTCCAACCAATTGAGAAATATCCAAAGCTATAGTTCGTCATTTGTGAACTATATCTCTCTAGGGAGTTTTAGAGTCTCACTGGTAGAGTACTCACTCTAGATTTCTCTACTAATCTAAATAACAATGAGTCTCACTCCCTTTTCATAGAGGTTGGCTCCAAGGGTCAGTCCTTATCAGATAAGGCCTCAAAAATTCAAATGAGAATCAATATCAGATAGGAAATCGCATCTAAAAATACGTGATCAAAAATTGTTCGGTCGGTAGGCCAAACTAATAGATTGGCTTGCCGAACTTACTCCATTGGCAGGCCGAACTTAAAGATCAGCCTACAAAACTTACGATTTTTGATCCTTGTGAATCTTTATTTTCCACCTGAGATTCTATGGACAGAGCCTTAGTTTTAATTCAAATAACCTAATAGAGAAGTTATCTAATTAAAATAGTCATATCTAGATAATCTCTAAGAAAATAAATATTTTCAATAATTCAACAACTTTATCTCGAATTAATTTTCACAAAAATTAATTCATCCGATAAATAGAAATGAATTTTCTAATCTTATCGAATTTTCAGCCAATTTGATAATTTGACACAAGTCATCAATTATTGAAAAGGCATCCCGTATCATTTCAAGATTTTTATGAGCTAGCAAAGGAGACCTAATGGACCTCCAAATATACATTTCATAATTATCAACTCCAACGCTACTCCACTAAAAGCTTAGAGCTACACTCTTGAACTATATAGAATTACCAAGCTCGTATAGCTAAGTCTCCATGACATATCAGAATGTATCGTATCCCCATAGGATTATCCATAACCGGCTTAAGGATAAATTCTATCTTACCTTTCTGATTATTTTTGTCTTATGTTCTATTATCTTACCATCAGAAAACTTACCATCCAAAGACGGTATACCATTCGGTTACTCTTGTATCCAAATGGTTGAGTACTCTAGTTTTTCAATTATAGGATAAAGCATATAAGAGGACATTATTTACTCCTAAAGAGGAGCTATGGATTTCATGTCTATGAATAGTAGGTCTACGCTATCAAGAGTCATGCTTCTAATGTACCGGTATGCATACCAACATAAAATGTGGATGTCATCCTTTGATACATCGAAAGACATAAGTCAAGACAACGAGCCCACTATTCATCTCCATATTAAGATACAATACATATGATTGTGTAAAGTGAATCGATTTGTCAAGACAGAATTATTAATCCAAATCAATTCACTTTATGTCCAGATCTAACACATTGTCACCTATGACAATGTGCCAATGTTTCTATTCACTGAGTCCACCTTCAATAGCTAAGACAAATCATCTCTCATAGGGATATAGAAAACATAACAATCTTTGCATGAATAAAGTGCCCAACTTTATTCCCTTGATTGCGGATCTTATGATTTAGACCGTGGCCTTTGGAATCAGTCTTGTGCATAATCTATCTATCATATGCCTAATTCTAAAGGTTTAGACTGACAGTCTCAAACTTTTATTCGCTTAACATACATTCAACAAATATGAACGTAAAGAGGATAAGATTTAGTATATAAATAATAAATAAATTCTTTATTGATAAAAATGTCTCCAAAAATGTATTACATTTTTACTCCTTAGGGCATACGTGTCTAACATAGATCTCTATTGTCTTGTTAATGTTCTTGGTGAACATCTTGTTTACTAGGCATTGGTATGTAGCACCCACATTTTTAAGGCTGGTGGGCATAACCTTATAATAATAGAGGTCTCTATCGGTGATGAACTATGTATGTTCCTCGTCTAGTCAATGCATCAGTTATAACTAAATAGGTATCCACAAAACTCAAAAGCTTATGCCCTGTCATTGCATCAACCAATTGATGAATCCTTAGAACTGGAAGGCTATATTTCCGGATGCTTTATTAAGATCGTTGAAGTCGATGCATGTTCTCCATTTTTCTTTGGGCTTGTGAACAAGTACAAGGTTTGAGATCCAGTTGGGATAATGACACGGCCTAATGAAGTTATTCTTTATTAGCTTGTCGACCACCTCACGCAATGTCTTGTACTATTCCTAGTCCATAGGTTGTTGCTTTTGTCTTTTTGGTGAATGATATGGCTCAATATTGAGCTTATGGCTTGCAATTTTGGGTTCAATTCCATTTATGTCATCATGGGTCTAGGCCAAGATGTCGAGATTATCCTTCAAGTGCTTAGAAAGTTTATCTGCTACCCCCCTACTTAATTTGGACCTAATTTTGAAAATCCTTGTTGCCTCTTGATCGTCCATGTTAATCTCCACCAATTCTTCTATAGGTCCCACACGTGATTTCCTTTTCAATCCTGGGATTGATATCAACATCGAGAGGTCCTAGACTTACCATTTATGTCTTTAACCTCTTCAAGTTAGCATATGTATTAACTACATCTGAATAGGCAAGCCTATATTCATATTGGTTTCCTTTTATCTTGCCTACTCCTTGACGCATTGAAAACTTTGCCTTTTGGTGGTAGATGGAAATGATAGCCTTTAGAGTACTAAGGGTTAGCCTTCGTAACAACATTGATTTGCTTGTTGCCTTTTACCACAAAAAAGTTGGAGACCACCGTAGTCACCTTAGGCTTTTCCCCAACTATGATTGGCAGTTTTATCATTCCTTTTAGAACTATCGCTATCCCTAACAGTTGAGATAAATTATGTCGTTAAGCACCCATTATCTACTAAGATTCTACAAACTGTGTATTTTTTTTATCATTGCCTTGATCAACAAATCATCACTCTAAGGAAAATAAACCTTGTTTACTTCTCTTGGGAGAATGTAATCTTTCCTTGAACTTCTATGCGTTTGATGGTCTACTGGTTGAGAGGTTTAAGAACCTTTTGTTAGTTCTTCTCTTTTGCCTCACGGGCAAAATTCTTTGGATATCTCCTAGAGTCACCATGGTAGTGTCTCCTAAAGATGCTACGAATTACCCATGCAGGCTCAATGTTGTTGTCTCAATGGTCAATGTCCTGTCGCCTATCATCTCTTTTGTCATTCCTTTTGTCATTTCATTTGTTATTGCTATTGTTGGCTCTATACTCCTGTCACCAACCTTCACAGATCAACATCTCGATCTCGTCCTTGAGGGTTGCATATTTCCTCGTGCAATGCCCCATGAGTCCAATCAAATCTATAATACTTGTTTAGGTTCCTTTTGTTGAGGTTGGATCTCATGGGGGCTAGATATTGGAGGTAAGTCTTATATATCATCTTGACATATATGTCGTCATTTGGGACGTTCAGATCATGGTAGTTATCATACCTCTATTGCGTTCGAGGCCTTCCATCATCTTATCTTTGCCACTTTGCGTTGTCAGTGATTATGGCCCAGCTTCCTAATTGGCTCTGCTATGGCTTATAGAATGATAGCCTACAATTGGAGCTCTGAGCCTGAGAGTTATTATGGTTTTCATCACCTTATTGGTTCATCCCCTGGCTATTGTTGCGATGGTTCTCCTGTATGTGAGTTTCTTCACCTCTTTCTGGTCAATGAAATTGCGAGCTTTTTCCAAAAACTCCCTGTAAGTCTTCGCTTCTTGTGGTCAAGATCATCCCTGAATTAGATCTTTGTACCCATGCCACTAAGTGCCCTCATGAGCGCATCATCTTCATAGATGTTCTTTATCAAGGTGACCTTCTCATGTGAGACTTGCTTGCCAGTCCTTCAATCTCATTTGGACTTTGGGTTAGAAAGGTAAGCATTTCATTTGATGAGGGCAAAAGCTTACACACCAACTCATGTGAAACTTGTCAGAGCACATTATGTTGTTGGGCTTCAACATCATAAACCAATGCCTCGCCGGTTCAGATAGTGTTTGGCTAAAGGCTCGACATTATACTACTTTTGGCACTTTGTAGAGCATCATATGTGACTAGTTTATCTGGACATGGTCATCCAGATCTATCTATCCTTCGTAAGTGGGATCCGGAATTGTTTGACATACCAGAAGAGACATGCTTATAGTTTCGATATTGAAAAGGTGTACGTGATCTCCTCTCTTATAGATATCAAACTTTGTCTCCAGATCCTTAACTTGTCCAACTAGGCACCTCATTTCTCCCACTAGAAGACTTAAAGCGGCTTGGACTTACTAGTGCAATTGTTACTGCTAGGTAGCCTAAAAGATGTTGGTTGTAGGCTGGTTGACTCAAGGTAAGTTGATGAGATTTAGGTTCTGTACCAGAAAAAAATGCTTGTTTGGCACGAAGAAGATTCATTAGATCACAAGCATTTTGAAATAAGATTGCATCTGCATCTATGGCATTTTGTCTCAACAATAAAAGCGAAAGGCCCGCTAGGTTTTGCCTCTATAAATTTATCCCTTGATTGTGGCCCTTAGCAGTCCTACAACTACACATAGAGTCAATTCGCTTGTGTTGGTTTCCTCCTACAGCTTGCCGGTTTCCTCAGGGTTCACTTGCTAGGCACTATTGTTATAGTTACCAGCGGGGCTCCCTTGGTGTACCGGGTCATCACTACATTATTGCCATTCCAACCTTGAATTTGGTTAAGAACCACGGAGATTCTCTCTAGCATGCCATTCATATGCTCCACTTTTTCCTCTAGAACGGTGATTCGAGAGGGAGGCCTTCTTTTTCCCTTGTTTGATCGCTCCCCCATATCCTAGGTTCCTCTCGCAACTGGATTGTTATTTTTTCATTTGTTGATGGTGTTATTGCTGGTTTCACTGTTTCCGAGGCTTGTAGTCGCCATGGCCAGATTCCTTTAAGTTCGTCTTTTTGCTATTTTTGATAATCGAAATAGGACAGTCAAGGCTCTTCCTTTTAGCACCTATTGTTGGCGGCGAAAATTTGTCAACTTAACTCTTAGAAAACAATTCACATGGTGCTAAACTCTCTCGAATTGCATGCAAAATAAATAAGGAAAAAGAATAAAGGTCACAAAGAATTATGGTGGTTTAATCTTTAAAGAGCTATGTCTACTTTGGAGAGAAGAAGAAAATGCACTATGCTCTCAAAGAACATACACAAGATGCTCAATTTGAGACTTAAGAGCCAATTTGTGGGTTTAACCCCCTATTTATTGTACTTTATAGTTAATTCCAATAAATAGAATAAATTAATTCATTAAGTCATAGAATTATCACATTCCCATCTAAATCGGATTTGTTTCCCCTTCCATCTTGATTTACATGATCTTCAGACTAGAGAAAATTTATTAATTTTCGAATTTGAATTTAAAGAAGACCATTTACTAAATCTGGTCTCTTTGTTATGTCGACATCTTATACAACAAAAATTATAGCTTATTCAATTTGTTGAGTGAGACCTTTTGAAAAAATCAACTTGCAAAATAAATGTTTGAATTCTCTCAATTAAACGTAACCACTACTATAATTTGTAGATTTAATTGTGTCAAATCATCTCATGCATTTGAAATAAAAATAACAATAATAATAATAATAATAATAATAATAATAATAATAATAATAATAATAAACATGCGAGGTTACAAAATTTCCAAAAAAAAAGAAGAAAAACCCCTTGAAATAGTTTCAGTAGGGAGTCTCTCCTACACATTTAAAAAGTCGTTGTCTCTGCTCCCTATTATCTATGTTCCGTTCGTCGTTATCGTCGCCTCCATCTTCATCGCCTTCTATTACAATATTTAGTTGATATAATATATTTTGTAGTTATAATGTTATTAAATTTTTTACCACTGCCTGTAGATTAATTTTGTAGTTATTTAGTTTTTTTAGTTTGTATAATCAAATTAGTTTTTTACTTTGAAGTAGTTTTATAGGTAGTCTCTCCTACACATGTAAAAAAGTTGTTGTCTTTGCTCGCTATTGTCTATGTTCCATTCATCGTTGTTGTCGTCTCCACCTTGACCTACTTCTATCACAATATTTAGTTGGTATAATATATTTTGTGGTTATTTAGTTTGCATAATCAATTTAGTTTAATGTTGTTTTAATCTATCTTGTAGTTGTTTAGCTAATATAATCAATGTTCAATGTTTGTATGTTGTTAGATAGTTTTTAGGCTATTTTTGTACATTTCTTATATATTCTTTTACATGCGTTTGGTAATTATTATATTTTTTTGTTTTGGGTTTTTGGTTTTTTATGTTTTCGTATGAAAGTGTGTTGTTAATTTTGTTATTGTTGTTGTTGTTGTTGTTTTTTTTGGGTCGGTGTTGTTAATTTTGTTGTTGTTATTGTTTTTTTGCTCAGTGTTGTTAATTTCGTTGTTTGTTTTAGTGATGACTAAATATGATGATAATATTGATATTGATGTTATTGTTGTCGTTTTTCTTTTTGGAATTCTTGTGTTTTAATTAATTTTTCATTGTTTTTTTTTGCATTAATTTAATTATGATAATTTTTTTGGTTAATTAGTTTACGTTTTCTTTGTGATGGTAAGAGATATGTTTAATTATGTTTAAAAGGTATAAATTTTTCGATTTTGTTTATTTTAATGTGTTGTAATAGCTTGAATATGTTGGATGACAATTTTTGTATTTCGGTCAAATCAAGACACAGTGTTGAATAAAGGCATTGTTTTTCATCCATAAGACAAAGAGTAATCAGACAACGATTACAACTTAGAAATTGTTAAAAAAAAAAGGTTAGGCGTGTTCATGAAATCCATTAATTTTCAAAATTCATCTAATTCAAATCCAATTCGAAGGTTTTAAATTGGGTAGGCCAGAGTTTTGAATTGGCGATTGATTGAAAAGAAACCAATCCGAAAGTTTAAGATTGTATTATAGATTGAGTAATTCTCAACCTGGTAATTTTGTTAACTCGAAACCCCGTATGTATAAATATATAGTTTAATAAAAATTTCCTTTAAAAAAAACATTTCCATTATATTTTGCTGACCAACTTGATGTTTGTGCCTAAAAAGTTTAGCACAATTTAGAAATAGAAAACCCTGAGACTTCATTTGAGTTTTTGCCTAAGAAGACTTGATTTGGAATTTTATTGAAGATAGTTTGTCTTAATTTAAAATTTAATTTCATTAATCTATTTTATATTATGGCATATTTATTTTAATTTAGGTTAATTTTACTTTTAGGCCCTAAACTATGCAACTTGTTTTATTTTGACCCTTAAATTTTAAAACATAACAAATCATGCCCCCTAACTATTTAACTTGTCTCATTTTAGCTTTTTCGTTATTAAATCTGTTAATTAATAGAATTAAGCCAATAGTTTCACTTTTGTCTCTTAAACTATGCAACTTGTCCCATTTTGACCCATAAATTTTAAACTATAATGAATCATACCCTTTAGCCTCTAAATCTGCTAATTAAGTATTGACGAAGCAAGCCACATATAAATGCACTTGACCGAATAATTATAAACCGACGGTCGAGATTATATCTTTTATAATCGTATTTCACGTTTTTCAGGCCTACAAATAGGGAATTTCATAAGCATATATACATTTTTGTTGACTTAAAATTAATATAATTTTTTATATGATTATTGAGTGCAATTAAGCAAAGTATTCAATTATTATATCATTTACGTAAACCTAAAATTTAATCCTAAAAATGACAAGTAGGTTATACTTAATATCTATGCATCGTTTTTGTTAGGCACTATCCAATTGTCTTATCTATTCATATATATATATATATTTTATTTTAATTCATTTTAAATAATATGATAAAGAAAATTTGATGAAACTTTTTGAGCAAAAAAAAAAAAGAATAATAATAAAACATTAATCAACAAAATTATATAAAAAAGAAAAAAATAGTAAAACTTATATAATGGATAAATAGAATTTAGAGATTTCGACTTCAAAATATATGTTGAAATTATATATAAAACTAAAAGGTCGAAATGGTAATTTGGCTCAATATGTCAATATTTAATAGATTTAGTGATGAAAGGGTCAAAATAGGATAAGTTTCATGGTTAAGGAGTGTGATTTATTATAGCTTAAAGTTTATGAGATCAAAATGGGACAAGTTGTATAGTTTATGAACCAAAAGTGAAATTAATAGCTCAATTTCGTTAATATTTAACAGATTTGATAACGAAAGGGTTAGAATGGGACAAGTTGAATATTTTAGGGTTGATTTGCTATGTTTTAAAGTTCTGAGGCCAAAATGGGACAAGTTGTACAGTATAAGGACCAACAGTGAAATTAATCCTTTTAATTTTTGATGATGAAAAAAATGGCCTTCAGTATTCTTATTTTTAAAAGTCCTACCTCAATCCATGCAATCTAAATAGTAATAGTTTGGGATTTTTTTGATCCGAAGATTTTAGAGATTGTGGTTTTAGATTGGATTGAGAATTGTCCTCAAATATGAGGACACACTTATAAAATAAGAGTAGTGCGAGGCTTATAGCCACAACAAGCAAGTGAACCCTCAAAAATGTTGGAAGGGTAAGAATATAGATAATGCATCAACCTGAACAATTCAAACGTCCCAATCACCCCCATAACAATCCAAGAACAAAGACCACAGAGCACATTCCAAGAACTATTAAAATGACAATGATGGTGTCTATAGTTTTATGCACTTCAAAAAAAGCAACAGTTGCAACAACTAACAATAATATGATTACTCTTTTCATTTCTAACTTAATGATTACATATGGAGCAGACATATCAACTATCATATTAGTACAGTCAGCACACATCTTGCCACTTAAAAAAAGAAAAAAAGTTCAATCGTTTTAAGGAACAAATACAGAAAAATGTTTTTGTTGGTATTACTATGTCAAAAAAAATTGTCATTTTATTTAGTGCAACATGCATCGCATTTTAACTATTATGTTGAGCAATCTTAGTCAATTAACTGAATTTAGAAGAGGGAAGGAGCTTTATCAACTCGTCAAAGTTAAATCTGGTCTTTCAAGGCTTATAAAACACGACGTTGTTGCGTCCCACTTAAAAGTGTGTAACGTTTGCCCAAAAAAAGTTACGTAGTAGTAAATCTTTGCAACGTATATTACGAAACAGCCCATTACTTTATCATAAGATTACACGTTTACGCAGTCAATTCAACAACTGCACTGCCAATAACAAGTTAACCAACCATTACAATCTGACTTAAGGCATTTCCTATCCATATAACACTAAAATAGTATAACTTTTAGACCAAAACGGTTTAACTGGTACAAACTATACCTTTGTCTCCAACCTATTACATCATTGTTAATACAGAAAAAAATTTTCAGTGCATTCTACTTCAACTTATTTTTTATATTTCTTTTTCCTAATTCCCTATTATTTATCTATTTGTTGAAAACTATGAAGTTGGGGTCAAAATAGAAAACTATAAATTTAAGTTGTGGGTCTTTATAAGTAAAGTAACTTTAAAAAAATGCTAACTGTTATGGATGAACAGTCGCACGCTAGATTTGGTGTTCTACTATTTAATTCCTATTTTCATGCTATTTTTGGGGTTACTAACAAAATTATAAAAATACATGTATGCTGATTATATTTGATGAGGTGGCAATTTATAGTACTTGTTACAGCAAATTATGCAAGCTAATAATAATAGACACTAATTAAATAGATTCTTAAACTTAATAATCTTTAACATATATTCCTAGGGTTTCAATTAGCCAAAATTTGTGCTAAGATTTTTCATTCTTTTTTTGTTTTGTTTTTTTAATGAAAACAATCCTCAACACGTTGTGGTAATATTCTAGAGCTGTTTAAAATTAGCTGTCTTTTTCAATTTTGTTCCCACCAAATAGTTTTCACCCCTTTATTTACAAGGTGTTTAGCAGAACAATTGAGACTCATCAGCCTTAACTCAAACACAATAAAACTCTTACATTGTACAATATAAAGTAAAAATATATTATATTATAAAGTTCTTACATTTTACAATATTTTCAATTCAACTCTCAGTTTCAACTCACTTCTCATATTTCCATATGTATTTTATGTGATCTTTGACTCAAAATAACACTCTTTAAATAGCTACAATGGTACATTTAAATTAATCTGTTTTAACACAAGATTGTGTAAAAATTTATATGATTTTTTTCAATTCGACATAAGCTTAATATAATTATCTGATGTTTAGAAAGACCAATATATTATATTAAATCCATATACTTTTCCTTTCTAAATAATAATAAGCTCAGTGTATCCATTTGGAAATACACAATACTGATGATTCAGAATATTCATAAATTAAACCTTAAAATTATCTAATTAAAACTAGTCTCTATTATAATCACTAATCCCTATCCCATTGCATGGCACTTAACACTTAACAATGACGTAGTCTAAGAAAAGGATTTATATCTTTTGCTCAAAACACATGCAGCCAATGATTTAGAAAATAAATGCAAAATAAGTACTGTCAAAATTCGACACAAGAAGAGATTAGACAGTTGCAATTATCTTGCAACTCTCATTATTTTTAACGGGTATAATTGTGTATAATTTAATTATTAGTGCGTCAATTTAAAAATTTTGTTGCATCTAAAATTTATTCCATATTATTTATTCTACCTATTTCTAATTTTTTCAAAATTTTTCTACACCTATTTAGTATATTTATCAAAATGCCCTTGAAATTTCAAGTAATTACAAAATTGCCGTTTGGCATTTTGTGCGCTAAAGTCTCTGATGGAGGCAAATTCACAATCCCCTCTTATTGTATTCTCAAACAAAATCAGACAACATCCCTTTATTCAAGGGATGTGATTTTTCTTTTCTCTTATTCACTCTTTTCTTCTTCTTCTTATTCGTCTCTTCCCTTTACTTTCTCTTACACATCTGTCTGTCCCTGCACTTCATCTTCTTGTTTTCTTTTCTTCTTCATCTTCCACGGCACACTAAGGCAGAGAGCATCCAAGGAAGAACCCAAACAATATTTTCAAGCCATTTTCTCACAAAGTCCACAAAACAACCTCCCACAAACTCATAGATCAAAGAAACTTGAAGATTTCAAGATCTAAATAATAGTTTTGGGCTAAGGTTAGAGGTAAGGTTTCAAAACTTAAAACTTAGATTTTGATTATATTTTGAGTATAGAAATCTATCTAAATGAGTTTATATTATATAGAAATGGTTATATATTGTTTATACATTGTTTTTATACTTAGAAAGTTGGTAGTAAACTAAGATTTTGAAGAACTCAAAATTCAAATTTTGGGTTCTCTGGAAGAATATTTCCAAGGGAAAAACATCATGCTGTTTTTTTCAAAAACTACATGTCATTTTTCCCATAAATTATATGTTGTTTTTCTCAAAAAACTACGTATCATTTTCTTAAAACGACATGTCATTTTTCCAAAGAGAGATTTAATAAAATAAAGGTTGGATTTTATGCTTTAGGTGGGGTTTAAATCCCTAAACCACTAGGACAATGGTAGTTATTTGACAACTTATGTTTTGAAAATAATAAATATTTTTCTATAAAGATTGTAATTTGAAATAATTTTATTTTAATGAATATCAAACTTTTTAATTGCTTTATTTCTAAATATTTAAAATCATATTATTTATTTTAAAAATCCATTCTAACACATTTTGGGCCAAAATAAAATTTGTATGTTTTTATTTTTATTGTTACATTATTTATTTCATAATTTATTAAAATTAAGTTAGAAAAATTGATATTCATATTTTTAGCATATTAATGATTATGGCACACTAACAAAAATAAATAATAAATTGACATAATTATAAATTAGGATTTAAGTTAAAGCATGGTTATTTTTTATATGTATGTATTCGAAGCTTATGTGACGAACTTGATTGTGCAATCCGGAAGTTATCAGTGGGTTATTTGCAAAGAGGTGGGGACTCTATTACTCATCTTTTGTGAGGTTTTGATTAATTAAATTTGATTGTTTACATTGCAAGATATGTATATGATATTTTGAACGTATATGAATATTACTAATAACACAATAATTTGAAACTCATCCTGTATTGTACAACGAGAATATATTAATTTGACATGTATTGATATAATTTATAAGCATGGTTAGGAAATACTAACTTTATACATAATGAATGATGATAGAGGAATGGTAAGACGTAAAGATGGTGGCGGTTACATCCTTGGGTATGAATACTCTAAAAGTTAAAATAGGAGGAGGCGATGGTGCTTCCTTGGTTTGAAAGTCCTAAAACACACTATACTAAAAACGACTTGGTGAGGATTTAGGGCTTGATGTCCCCTCACCTGACACTCTTGGAATGATTGAAGAGTAGAAAAGTGCACCCATTTGGGTTTCTTTAAGTTGAGTGATGAGATACTCCATTGAAATACGGATACCTAGGAATATTGATGAATCATGATATAATGGTATATATATGTGTATGAAACTTGGTAATGATTAACATAAGGTATCTACAAGACATGATCATAATGAATCTCATAAGATGAATAATGTTGAGAAACTATTTAACTATGCAGGTATTAATATAGTAATTAATAAAACCTAAAGGTAAGTAATGGTATTCCCTACTGTGCATGTCGATGCTTATCCCTATTATTTCTATCTCTCAGGTGGAGTTCAATGTAACTTATCTGATGAGGAGTAGACGACAAGATTGCTTGTATCATGTCGGAATATCCTTAGCTTATTTGTATTCTCATTTAAACATGCAAGATTTGTAATCTTTTGCAGTGGTTATGTTAAATTGTTTAGTTATTTGGAGTTGTATTATGATGATGATGACTATATTTTTAATATTTTATGCTACACTGTAGAATGTTATTTAAAGCATGTTCTTATTTTCTATTTATTTTAAATGCCTATGGGCAATGTTTAATTGTTTTCAATTGGTATTGTAAATTAAATTTATCTATATTCATTCAATACTGTTAACCCTCACATAAGGGCATTATAGATTTTGGTATTAGAGCCTAGTTTTGTTTAACCTAGGGGGTGTAGTACCATCTTAAAAATCAATTTTTTGAAATGGTTTTATAGTTAAATGTTGATGTCATCATCATTGGTACTAATCCTAGTTAAACTTTTATAGTCAATGGAAACCATGCCACCAAGACGTCAAGTTCAATGTCTGAACAATCATAACCTATTGAGCAAGTTCAACCTGCTACACAACCATGACCGATTAAACAAGCTCAAAAAGTTGAGCAACCTCAACTGATGGAACAAGCTCAAGAAGTTGAGCAACCTCGATGGGTAGCACAGCCTCAACCAGATGCACTAGAAGTAAATAACTTGGGACAAAGTTTTCAAGCTTTACAAAATGTGCAGAGACCTATGAAGGCTCGTGACCCTAAACAACGTCACCTAACTCTACAAAAAGAGTTCATGAAGCAAAAACCCCCTACATTTGCTGCATAACCCAATCATGCCATGGCAGAATAGTGGCTTAAGTCTGTTAAGAAGAAGTTGGATACTCTGAGAATCCCACAGGAATACCGAATCAGTTTTGTCACGTATGTGTTTAAGGGCAAAACTAAGGAATGGTGGGATCTTCAAAAAGATGATTATGACATGTCGAACCTTCCTTGGGATCAATTTGTGACGATATTCTATAATATGTAAGTTCCCCAAAGTCACAGACAAGCAATGTTACGGGAATTTGAAAGTTTAGTGCAAGGAGACATGTCGGTAGCTAAATACTAAGCCTGATTCATAGAACTGTCTCATTAAAATCCTAGAGCTATGTCAGACTCCATGGCAAGATGCGAATAATTTAGAAATAACTTGAGGCAAAAAAATAGACAAACGATAGCTGCTATCCCATCAACTGAATTTCTTAAACTTGTAGCTGCTGCTCAACATGCAGAGTCAGAGCTGATTAACTCCTGTAAAGAATACAAAGGTTCTATTGGATGCCAGAAGAAGATGAACTAAAAGGAATGGTCACAAGGGCAAGTAACTTAGAATAACGATGGGAGTGTTGGTAGTGGATCCTTAAGTAGCGGTCGCTTCCATCCACATGCTTATCATAACTATGGACAAGTGGGACACTTGAGAAAGAACTACCCCAATCACCCTGGACAGTCATCCTTTACTCCAAGGCCACAAGGTAGTCTTTTCAGTTCTACTGTGTGGGGAGGGAATCAAAACCGAGGGACATCACAACAAAACTCGCTGGTTTCTCATGCTTCGGTAACCTTATCTTGAGACTTCTAGCCCTAATACAACTATCAGCAGTGGCCATAGGGTTTAGACTTCTATCCAAATCAAAACTTCCAACCAACTCCTCAAGCTTCTCTTTATCAAAGACCATACTTTCCTGGGAGGAATAATAATTTTAGTAGTAGCCAAGGGAATGAGGGAAGGGAAACAATGACAAAGGAAAGGCAATAGCTCAGGCTTATGCTATTATAGCTGTGACTAGACAAGCAAAAAAAGTTGATAACTCTATTGTAGATAGTATGATTCACATATCTCACTCTTGTGCCCATGAATTATTTGATACTGGTGCTACTCATTCGTTCGTATCTATATTATTTGTCTTCATATTGCAACTAGAAATTGAAACATGTAACTCCTTGTTAACTCTTAGTATACCTATGGGTGGGATAGCTAAAGTTTCTATGATCTATAAGTCAGTGTGTGTGGTGATGAGACCATAAAAGTATACATTTTACGAGGCTTAAATCATTTATTTATGCTTTTGTTTCTCATCAAATCCTCTAATTAAAAGCATTTTTGTGTTAACAAGTATTTTTGTGTCTTAGTGTGTAATTGTTTTTAAAATGCAATTTTAGTGTGTTTTATGTTTAATAATATATTTGGAAATTTTTAAAATCATTTCTAGGGGTTTTATAATTAATTAGTTTGTAAATAGTAAAAACCATAAAAATAATATTACTTGATTTTATTTTGAGTCTTAATGTGTTTGATAGTGTGTTTTAAGTCCATAAATGTGTTCTATTATATTTTTAGTAATTTCTAATAATATTTCCAAGTCTTAAAAATTACATCAATGTCAAACCGAAAGAGATTGGAAATTTTAGACGTTTATAATTATTTTTTGTGTGTTTCAATGTAAAACAAATATTTTTAATGATTTTTGTACATATTTTGGTTGTAAAATAGTTAATTTAAATGTGTTTGTGAATTTTGGATTTAAAATCTAGAGGATGGAGCAAAACGATACCAAAACAGGCGAAATCGGACATCAAATGCATCAAAAACTCAACAAAGATCTAAATTTATCTAGAAGCAGACACATGGCGTTACGAGAGCAATTGGATGCACTGCAAATTCAATCTCAGCCATTCATCTCCTGAATGAGTCAGCTATCATTATGCCACACGTCAGCCTAAGACTTGCTCGTCGGTGTTGACACGTGTCAATAGGCCCCTCGTCTCTAGAGTGTTGTCCAATCTAGTGTGTCTATCTCACGTGCTCTTGTCTTCTCATCCATCCGATCCTCATGAGAAGGCCAATCTAATAGTCTTAGTTGTGGGCTCACGTGGTCCCAATGGTCCCGCTTGGCTCCTCAAATTATGATCGTTGGATCGCCATTTCAACGCCCTAGATTGCGTTTGTTTCTATCCAACCAACCGTCGCACAACATGTGATTACTAGCTAAAATTCACACTCTTCAAAGCAAATCTCTAGCTGGAAAAAAAGAGGGAAACAGATCATTTTGGTCCCTTTTTGTAAATAATAATAGTAAATTTTTAAGCCCCTATAAATAGCCCCTCATTTCCCTTCACTTAAGCATCCTTCACTTGGCCTTCGGGCCATTTCTTCTTCTTCTTCTCCTCTTCTTTTCTTGCTTTTCCCCACTGCTGAGTTAGACGCAACAATACCCCTTATTATACTAAAAATAATAAAATAATGTCTAAACTAGTGTAGAGACTTTGGTGAGACAGAGAGAGGATCTTATATGCCTAGTACTTTGGTAAGGATTTTAACTCTATATCGGCTTTGTTATGCTTATATTTTTGTGGAATAAATTATATTTTTCAAAATAATTATTGTTAATGTTGTTACACTGTCAATTTTTACATAAATTTAGTCATGCTATTTTTATGTAATTTAATTGTGTTGCATAATTAATATTAATAATAATAAAATGATGCTTAATTTTATGGATTGTCTTTTACCGTAGTATGACTTGTTATATTGTCGATTCTAGATATTTCATAAGACAAAGTGCTGCTAGAAATAATGTAAAAATTTATTCCATTAAAATATAATAAATTTTGATTTGTTATTACCTTTTCTCTCTTAAAATTATGTTAATTATAATTGTAGTGACAATGGTTATAATTTTCATAATTAGTGCACCAAATCATTAGTAAGAGATGATTATTTTGCTACTTTTATAAGAAGACCCTTGCTATATTATGGCTTGCTATATTGTCGCTCTCGGTTGACTAATAAAATAAGTAAAATGTGCTTGCAATTAATGAGAAAAGATATAATAAATCAAATGCTTTAGATAAATATTGCTTTAGAGCTAAAATTCTATATTAGTTACAAAACATACAAGAGATTCTTAAAGCCTAATCGTTTTAATTTTATGCTTTAAATTTTGAATAAAAAATCACAAAAAATATTTCTTTTATGTTAAAATGTGTTTTCAAAAACTGCTTGCCTTTTTGGCCGTTTATTTTTAACAATTTGTCGAGGTGCAAATTTTCATCTCCCTATGGATACAACAACCTTTTTATACTACAAACGTCCACCGTTTAAGAAAAAAAAAACATTTTGGGGTGAGACACCATGTGGTAATAGGAGAACATAAACTTTCAGCTAACTTGTATATAATAACCATGACAAAGTTTGTTGTAATCCTAGGAATAGATTAGTCAGCTAGATACCAGGTTATCATAGATTGTCACAAAAAATGTGTCTCTTTATTTATGAAGAATGGCCAAGTCATTGATTTCTAAGCTAAGATGGGGACAACAACACTAGTTCTTATGCTAAAAGCTTATTTTGGAGGATGAAGGAATTTCACTAGTCTTAGTATGATCTTTACTTTGAAAAAAGAATCAAAAGAGAGTGATTCATTTTCACATACTCTTGTGGTGGACTAATTCCTAAATATTTTTCTAGATGAACCACCAGGACTTCCGCCTACCAAAGGATTGAATTTGTTATCGACTTAATTCTAGGAGCAGCACCTGTTTCCATCATACCATACAAGATGGCACCTGTTGAAAAGGTGGAACTAAGAAAGCAACTAGATAAATTACTAGAAAAGGGATTTATCTGACCAAGCACATCACCTTGGGGAGCTCCAATGCTCTTTGTGAAGAAACATGATGGATTGTTGAGACTCTGTGTCAATTATCACTAGCTTAATCTATTGACCATTAAGAATAATACCCCTTGCCTCAAATTGACGAGTTGTTTGATCAATTAGGAGGATCTCGATGCTTCTCAATGATTGACTTATGGCCTGGATATCACCAATTAAAGATAAGGGAAAAAGACATTCCAAAGACAGATTTCCAAACTTGCTACAATCGCTTTGAATTTCTTGTCATGCCTTTTGGATTGACCAATGCACCTACGGCTTTCATGGACTTGATGAACTGCATTTTTTGACCATACTTAGATCAATTTATCATTGTTTTCATATATGATGTCTCGATCTATTCCAGAACCGAAGAAGTGCATGCTAAACATTTAAGGATCGCTCTACAGACATTAAGAGAACATGGCCTATATGATGAACTACATTTTTTGACCATACTTAGATCAATTTATTATTGTTTTCATATATGATGTCTCGATCTATTCCAGAACCGAAGAAGTGCATGCTAAACATTTAAGGATTGCTCTACAGACATTAAGAGAACATGGCCTATATGATGAACTGCATTTTTTGACCATACTTAGATCAATTTATCATTGTTTTCATATATGATGTCTCGATCTATTCCAGAACCGAAGAATGCATGCTAAACATTTAAGGATCGCTCTACAGAAATTAAAAGAACATGGCCTATATGTGAAGAAGGAGAAGTGTGACTTTTGGATGATGAAAGTCAAGTTCCTAGGACACATTGTCTCTAAAGAAGACATCTCAATGGACCCTTCGAAGATTGAAGCACTGTTGAATTAGGAACGATTAAAGAACATGTTAGAAATTTGAAGTTTCCATGAATTGGCTGGATACTATTGGCACTTTATGGAGAGCTTTTTGAAGATTGCTTCTCCATTGACAAGGCTCACTAGGAAGAATGTTAAGTTTCATGTAGGATGATAAATGTACGTTAAGTTTTGTGTAGGGCAATAAATTTGGGGAAGCATTTATGGAATGGAAGCAGAGACTCACCAGTGCCCCTGTACTTCTTATTCTCAATAACGAAGAGCCTTATACAGTGTACATTGATGCCTTAAGAATGGTTTGGGTTGCATGCTGATGCAAATGGTCGAGTAGTTGCTTATGCCTCACACCAATTGAAACCCTATGAGAGAAATTATTCTACACATATCTTGAGTTAGCTAATGTAGTTTTCGTGCTCAAGATTTGGAGATGTTACTTATATGACACAAGGTTTGAGGTCTATACAGATCACCAAAGTTCGAAGTATTTATTTACTCAAATGGATCTCAACCTAAGACAATGGAGATGGAATACATGGTTGATTACGACTTTAGCATTCAATATTATCCTAGTAAAGCAAATACAGTAGCAGATGCTTTGAGTCGTAAGAATGACAGGATCATGGCCAGCTTTATATTGGAGGATTGGAGGCGAGCAATCACTATCGTTGACTTTGACTTACAAAATCATAAAGATGATGAAAGAGTCTTCCTATTCAATGTGATAGCTACCCCTACATCATTTAAGTAAGTGAAACAAGGACAATGGCATGGCAAAGGATTACGTATGATATGAGAACAAATATAGAATGTTGAACAACTAGATGGATGGTAGATTAAACTAGAAGGACTCTTTCTTCGTAAGGGAAGATCGGTTGTTCTAGAGGATCCTTATCTGAGGCATGTAGTGTTGAATGAAGTACAATGCTCTAAGTTTGCTATTCATCTTGGAAGCTCTAAGATGTATATAGATTTGAAGTGACAATATTGTGGCAAGGCGTGAAACGTGATGTAGCAACTTTTGTCCCCAAGTGCATGACATGTCAACAAGTCAAGGTGGAATATCAAAAGCCTGGAGGTGAGCTGAAGAGACTACCTTTTCTAGAATGAAAATGGGACCATGTGACGATGGATTTTGTTGTAGGATTTCCTAGAACTCCAATGGGACATGATGCCATTTGGGTAATTGTGGATCATTTAATAAAAACTGCCCACTTCATCCTAATCAAAACAAGCTATAATGTCTCTAAGTTATGCTAGTTTTATGTAGAAAACATAATGACATTACATGGTGCACCAACGTTGATAGTCTTTGATAAGGATACAAGTTTTACATCGAAGTTTTGGAGAGGATTATAGAAAGCTTTGAGAACTCAATAGAGTTTTAGTACAACTTTCATCCTTAAACAGATGGACAATCTATATGTGTCATTCAAATTCTTGAGGATATGCTTTCAGCTTGTGTGTTGGACTTTGTAACTAATTGAGCCGTACAGTTACCATAAGCTGAGTTCGCATACAACAACAACTATTAGGCAAGTATTAGAATGGCTCCATATGAGGCTTTATATGGTAGGTGTTAGACATGGTGCCCTAAGGAGTAAAATGTTGTAATATGTTTTTTCAGACATTTTATCAATACAAAGTTTATTTATTATTCATATACCAAATATTGTCCTCTTTGCATTTATTTCTATTGAATGTATGATAAGCAAGCAAAAGTCTAAGACTGTTGGTTTAAAGTTTTAAGAATCGTGTATATGACTGATAGATTTGCGAAAGACATGAATCTTAAAAGTGATGGTCTAAATATTAAATCCGCAATCAAGGGAATAAAGTTGGGCACTTTATTCATGCTAAGATTGTTATGTTGTCTACATCTCTAACAAGAGATGGCTTGTCATGGTCATCGGAGTGGGACACCACGAGTAGAAACATTGGTGCATTGTCATAGATGATGATGTATTGGATTAGGGATAAAAAGGTGAATTGATTTGGATTAATAATTCTGTTTGTGTAAATCAATTCACTTTAGACAATCATATGTGTTGTGTCTTAATCCTGAAATGACTAATGAGCCCGTTATCTTGGCTTATGTCTTTTGATGTACCAAAGGGTGACATCCTGACTTTATGATAGTACATATACTAGTACGTTAGAGGCATGACTCTTAATTGTACAAACTACTTATTCATAGATACCGAATCCATTGCTCTTTTTGTAGAGTTAATGATATTCTCTTATATACGTTATCTTATAATTGAAAGATTAGAGTACTCAACTATTTGGATATATAGGCGTAACCGAATGGTATATAGTCTTTGCATATTAAGTATTCTAATGGTGTGATAATGGAACAAAAGATAAAAATAATTGAGAAGGTAAAACAAAATTTATCCTTATGCTAATTAAGAATATCCTATGGGGATGTAACACATTGTAATATGTCATGAACAATTAGCTTATTTGAAGATTGGTAATTTTATATAGTTCGAGAGCGTAGCTCTAAGCTTTAAACGAAATAGCGTTAGAGTTGATAATTATAAAATATGTATCTAGAATATTGTATTTTATAATGATAAGGGCTTGAACTATATAGGTCCATCAAGTCCCCTTTATTAGCTCATAATAAATCCTGTAACGATATGGCTTGCTTTTCCTATATATTGATGACTTATGTTAAATTATTTGATTGGTTGAAATTCAATAGGATCAGATTTAATAATTCATGTCAATTTATCGGTTGAATTAATTTTATAAATTAATTCAAGATAAACATGTTAAATTATTTGGATAATATTTTATTTTTTATAAGATTGTCCAGATATAATTGTTTTGATCACATAACTTTTCTATTGGGTTATTTGAATTAAAACTAAGGCTTTATCTAAGAATCTTGGGTAGAAAATAAGATATTCTCAAGGATCAAATTATTGCAAGTTTGGTAGGCCAATGAATTAATTCGGCATGCTGATGGAATAAGTTTGGTAGACCGATCTCCCACTTCGGCCTGTCAAACCTATGATACTCTGTATACATTTTAAGACGTGTTTTTCATCGAAAGTTGACCTAGACTCAAATTTTGAAGCTTTATCTAATAGGGCTTAACCCTATACTCGACCACTATAAATAGAGGGTAAGTTTTTTTAGTTATTTAGATCAGTTGAGAAGTATAGAGTGAGTACTCTTGTTTGAGAAAATTTGAAACTCCCTGGAAGCTACTATTTAAAATCATGAACTTTAGCTTTAGGTCTTCTCAAGTGGTTAGAAAGAAACTTATTGGAGGAAGAGCTGTACGACGTATGACCACTCACACTTTGGTCGTGGATAGAGAATAGCAAAGATGACCAATTAATTGAGACTCTTCTGGAATATTCTTCTCTATACAGATTCAATCTTACTTCGGTATACAAAAGGTTAGCAAGATTTGTCATTAATTTATGTATACAACATGTCAAACTTGCATTTTAGAAAATACTCTGATTTTAAAAATTTTAAAATTTTACTATGTACTCGTTTGCCAATAATTGGTTTCAAAGCTAGTGTTTTTTCGTAAATTTACGAGTTTGTGATTGTGCTATATATATAGATTTTGTGATCTTATTCTCTCATATGCTTGAATTTAATTTTTTAGGGAGTTGGCACTCGAAGATTTCTATTTAATTAAATATTGCCATGAGATTATATAGTGAACGTTTATTAATTAATTATGGTTGATTAAATTATTATTTAATTATTAATTAATTAATTTATGCCGGTTATGGTTCCTTAGAGGTTAGAATGTGTATATAAGTTTTTCATGTAATTAAATGGCGGTCTATCATAACCGTCTAGGAATTATTATTTTAATTTTAAATTTGTAAAATTTTTTAAGTAGATAATCATTCGGAGTGAAGACGAATCTAGAAGATGGATGGTAAGAGTTCAATTGATTTTCCTAAGTTTCTAAAATTTTAATTTTTTTGAATTATTGAAAATAAGATTGAAAAATTGCTTAAAAACTATTTTTTAGAATAGTGTGAATTCAGCTTGGTCAGTAGGTCAAACTCTCAAGTTTGGTATGCTAATGGTCGAGACTGGTAGGCTAAACTTCTAGTTCGACAAGCCGTTTACAAGGCAGAATTCTGTCAACTCTGGGGTAGGCCGAACTCTCAAGTTTGACAAGCCAATGGTTGATGTCTGGCAAGCTAAGGATTAAGTTTGGCAGGCTGGCAAAGAGCAGAACGTTTTTAGAAAAGGTGTGTTTTTTTTGTGTAGTTTTGATTTTATTTTTGAAACAATTCTGAGAAACATGAAATTTTATGATGATCAGAAAAATAAAGCATTTGATCTATGAGGGATTGAGGACTTAAAGATGGATGCCACATGAAGAAGGGCATAACTTAAAGATATAAAGATAAATGATCAATAATATGTTTTGATTGATCTTTTGTAATCTTTATTTTCTTTTTCTCTAAGATGGAACCATAATATTATGGCTGTTAATTTATTATTATTTTGCATGTAGCTTTGCATACTGCTTTGCTTGTTTGTATCATAATATGATTTGCCATGTATGTTGATAACATGCTATGTAGAATAGAGAGTGCTGCTTATTAAAAATTGTTCGTGCAAATTAACATAAAACTTTGGTTTTCAAAATATTGAGTGGGAGAAGGTTTTCGTAGAGAAAACTTATGGCCTCCATCATTGGTCTATAGGTAGCACATGATGGTTCCGACCCCTAAGAAGGGATTTCATCATATACTAGATTGGATCTCCAAAGGGATAATTTATTTTAGCATGATTTATCATTATACACCCCTAGGTAACGATTATAAATAATGGATAAAATAGTTGGAATGATGGTTATACACTCAAGATTAATTTTATTATTAATCTCACCAAGGAGCATTGTTAAGGAAATTAATGGCCAAAGAAAGCGATTATTAATATATGCTGGATCAGACAGGTCTTTGATGGAATATATTAATCAGAGGGGATCCGTCTTCCTAATTGAATCTGGCAAGTCTCCCCTAGGCGGCTTTTTGGATTCTAAGTTGGGAATCATCTTGTAAGGTTGTGATTTTTTCAAGGTTTTGACACAAAAATACAATTGTATGTTTACTTATTTGTGTTATCTTACTAAACTATTGTGGATTGTTTGCTTATATTTGGTATATTATTCTTTATTGTAGATTGAATGTCTAAAAACTCTTTATCTTTGATATTCGATAAGAACCAATTAACTTGTGAGAACTATAATGATTGGAAAAGGAACCTAAATATCGTCATTTCTTTTGAGAAATTGAAATTTGTACTGAGAACACCATGTCCTCCTAAACCTACCAAGGAATCCACTAATGAGAAAATTCAAGCGTATGATCACTGGAACGATGCTAATAATCAAGCCTATTGTTATGTTATGGCTAGCATGAATAATGTGCTGCAGGCTCAACATGAAGATTATGAGACTGCAAAGTCGATTCTGGATAATCTTGAATATATGTTTAGAGACCAAGCCCTAACAAAATGACAAGGGGCTCTTCGGAAACTTTTGAACTACAAACAAAGATTGGGGACTCCTGCGAAGGAGCATATGATGTCGGTCATGGGTACCTTGCTGAGGCTCAAGCCCATGGAGCTGATATCGATGTTGAGTCATAGATGACTGTGGTCTTTGAGACTTTATATAAGGAATTCATCCTATTTAGAGCTTCATATAATTTGTACAATAGACAAGATGTGACCTTGACAAAGCTGATGAAGTAGTTACAGGAGTTTGAAAATCTAATCCGGGGAAACTCCTGCAAGTGGCAAGGCCAACTTGGCAGCTACATCTAGTTTTAATCCCAATCCAAGGAATAGAAGGAAGTAGAGGTCTAAGAATAGGAATTTTCTATTCCAGCAAATGGTAAGAAAAAGAATAAGAAAAAGAAGAAGAAAAAGAAGAATCCAAAGAAGTTGAAGTGCTTTTACTATGGGAAAGTTGGGCACATTTAGAAGAATTGCAAGGACTTCTTTTCCTAAGGAGGTAAGTGTGATCTTTTGGTTGTTGAAACTTGTTTAGTTAAGGAATCAAGTGACACTTTGGTCATAGATTCTAGAGCAACTAATCATATTTGTGTTTCTGTGTAGGGGTTTAAAGAAACAAGAAGTCTACCGCATATAGACTTCACGCTTCAGATGGGCGATGGATCCTTGGTGTTGGCTAAAGCAATGGGAGACGTCTATCTTTACTTTGATAATTTTTGGATTTTAGTTTTGAAAGATTATTTTTATGTTCCTAGACCTAAAAGGAATTTGATATCTATAGCTTGTTTATTTATAGAATCATGACTTGGGTCCTTTGATGTACTAAAGGGTGACATCATGACTTTATGATGGTATGTATGCCGGTATGTTGGAGGCATGACTTTGAATTGCGTAGACTTGTTATTCATAGATATAGAATCCATAGCTCTTTTTTTAGAGTTAATGATATTATCTTATATGCGTTATCCTGTAATTGGAAGATTGGAGCACTCAACCATTTGGATACATAGGTGTAATTGAATGGTATACTGTCTTTAGATAGTAAGTATTCTAATGGTGTGATAATGGAACATAAGATAAAAATAATTGGGAAGGTAAAACATTATTTAACCTTAAGCCGGGTATGAATATCCTATGGGGATGTGATACATTATGATATGTCATAAACGGTTAGCTTTCTTGAAGCTTCGTAATTTTACATAGTTCAAGAGTGCAGCTCTAAGATTTTTGTGGAGCAATGTTAGAGTTTGTAGTTATAAAATATATATCTAGGATATTGTATTTTATAATTATAGAAGCTTGAACTATATAGGTCCATCGGATCTCCTTTACTAGCTCATAATAAATCCTATAACGATACAATGTGCTTTTTCTATATATTGGTGACTTATGTCAAATTATTAGATTGGCTGAAATTTGATAGGATTAGATTTAATAATTCATGTCAGTTTTTCAGTTGAATTAATTTTTAAATTAATTCAAAATAAACATGTTTATTTGAATTAAAACTAAGGTTCTACCTAAGAATCTTGGGGGGAAAATAAGATATTCTCAAGGATCAAATTATCATAAGTTCGGTAGGCCGATGAGTGAGTTCGGCCTACCGATGGAGTAACTTTGGCAGGCCGATCTTGTAATAATCTATATATGCATTTTAGACGTGTTTTTATTGGAAGTTGATCCAGATTCAAATTTTGAGGCTTTATCTGATAAGGCTTGATCTTAGACTCGACCACTATAAATAAGGCTTGAGTTTTCTTAGTTATTTAGATCAGTTGAGAAGTATAGAGTGAGTACTCTTATCAAAGAAACTCTAAAACTCCTTGAGAGCTACTGTTTAACATCACGAACTTTAGCTCTAGGTCTTCTCAAGTGGTTAGAAGGATAGTGATAGGCAGAAGAGTTGTACGATGTGTGACCACCTACACTCCGACCCTGGATAGAGAATGCCAAAGAAGACTAGTTGCTTGAGGCTCTTTTGGAAGATTCTTTTCTACATGGATTCGATCCTATTTTGGTATACAAAAGGTTAGTAAGATCTCTCATTAATTTATGTATATAGCATGTCAAACTTATGTTGTGGAAAAAACTCTGATTTTAAAAATTTTAAAATTTTGTTATGTACTTATTCTCCAATAGTAAGCCTTGTATATCTCCATTATGTTGGGCTAAAAAAGAAGAACGCCTTGATCTCAAACCTTAATTTATCAGGGAAACAACAAATGAGATCCAAATCATTCATGAACTTCTTAAGACAACTCAAAGTCAATAGAAGATCTATCCATAGAAGAGAAGGTGACCTTTAGAGTTCATGGTAGGAGATTATGTGTTTTTAAAAGTAAAGCCAAATCATGGTGTATCTCGATTTGGTGTTAGAGGAAAGCTAGCACCAAGGTATATGGGACCATTTGAGATTGTAGAATGGATTAGAACGCTTGCTTACCGACTACACCTACCACCTCAATTGTCCCACGTACATAATGCTTTCCACGTATCAATGTTGAGGAAGTATGAACTAGACCTATCACTTGTAATCATGTGGATAGATGTCCCAATTCAAGGAGATACGACTTACGAGAAAGTTTCAATTCAGATACTAGATCATGAAGTGAAAATCTTACGTTGTCGTGAAATCCCTCTAGTGAAAGTGATGTGGCAAAATCACGATGTTGTGGAAGCCACTTGGGAACTTAAGTCTAAAATGAGAGAGAAATACCCCCATTTGCTTTAATGTCATGTTCAGTTGTATGAAAATTTGAGGGACGAAATTTCGTAAAGGAAGGGAGAGTTGTAACACCTGTTATTTTTAATGGGTATAATTATGTATAATTTAATTATTAGTGTGTCAATTTAAGAATTTGTTGCGTCTAAAATTTATTCAATATTATTTATTCTACCTATTTCTAATTTTTTCTAAAATTTTTCTACACCTATTTAGAATATTTTTAGAAATGCCCTTGGAACTTCTATTTAATTACAAAATTGCCGTTTGGCATTTTGTGCACCAAAGTCTCTAATGGAGACTAATTCACAATACCCTCCTGTTGTATTCTCAAACAAAATCAAACTACATCCCTTGATCCAAGGGATGTGATTTTGCTTTTCTCTTTTATTTATTCACTCTTTTCTTCTTCTTCTTATTCGTCTTTTCCCTTCAGTATCTTACATACATCTCTCTCCCCCTACTCTTCATCTTCGTCTTTTCTTTTCTTCTTCATCTTCTACTACACACTAAGGCAAAGAGCATCCAAGGAAGAACCCAAACAATATTTTCAAGCCATTTTCTCACAAAAGCCAAAAAACAACCTCCCACAAACTCATAGATCAAAGAAACTTGAAAATTTCAAGATCTAAGTAACATTTTTGGGCTAAGATTAAAGGTAAGATTTTCAAACTTAAATTTTAGATTTTGATTATGTTTTGAGTATGGAAATCTATGGAAATGAGTTTATATTGTATAGATTATTAGATATTGTTTATACATTGTTGTCACACTTAGAAAATTGTTAGCAAACCAAGATTTTGAAGAAAAACTCAAAATTCAGATTTTGGGTTCTTTAGGAGAATTTTTCCAGGCGAAAAATGACATGTTATTTTTCTCAAAAACTACATATCATTTTTCTCATAAACTACATATCATTTTTCCTAGAAAACTATGTGTTGTTTTCTTAAAAATGACATGTCATTTTTCTAAAAGGAAAATTAATAAAAGTAGAGGCTGGATTTTATGCTTTAGGTAAGGTTTGAACCTCCAACCTTACGGATGAATAAAAAAACTAAAACCACTAGGGCAAGGATAGTAATCTAACAACTTATGTTTTAAATAACTCATAATTATGCATATGATACAAAATTGTGAAAAATAAAGCATTTGAAATATTTTGTAGTTGTATAATTCATGTAATGAATAATTAACATTTGGCAATATTGGAAGGCGGACGACAAAGCATTATAATGCATGCGTCGAACATTAATGATGTTTGTTCTGCTGGGATTGATGTTGTTAGTCATGGCTAGTATTGATGAAGAGCATTCCATTAGACTTCCAAGAGTTTTTAATCCGATAAAAGGCAAAGAGCAATATTAGTATATCTTATATATTCTATATAAAATATATAAGTGTAGTTTTAATAGTCATTTTTCCAATTAATACTGGAGACATTTATCGTATGGAGAAATATTGGCATAATCTTTTTGTCACTTTTTTTATCACTCTTTATCTTCTCATTTTACTATATGTCATTCTATTTTTGAATAAAAATAAAGCATAACAATAAAACATTGCTTTATGTTTTATTACATCTTTGCCACTTTTTAATATTATAGAAGAACTATTAATTTCTTTTTCTTTTAATCAAGTTATAGAATGTTTTGCCTAAAAGAAATTGTAGAATATGTAGACTACATAGGTTTTAACAGTACACACTGCAGATGGTTTGTCTAAAATGTTATTTGTATAACCTTTATATAATATATATGTAAAAAAGGTTTCAACAGTATATACGTTTCTCTGATGCTGCTTTTTAACTATATATGTATGTATGTATGTATTTATGCATGTATGTATGTAATAAAGCAAATGTATTATAACTAATTCAAATACATACATATATATATATATACATATCTCTTAGAGATGATATATAGTTAACTGCTTCCTTAAATGAATTTAACGGCTACTATCCGAGTAGAATGTAATAAGAAAATTCTTTTTGATTACAATATATAAATAAATATAGCTTGGCTCGAATTCCTAGATATATGTAATTATGGCCATGCAATTAGAATTATAAGACAATCATATATAACTAATTTGTAGTAATTTTGATACCTTAGCAACTACATATTATTATTCATTCTTTTATACCATCTGCATTCACCTGAAGAAGAATATTATTTATTTATGAAGGAGAACATAAAACCATAATCTCAAACTCCCATGAAAAGTTGAGACAATAACAAATTTAGGATGTATCAATGAGCGTTGAATTACCACATACGCATTATAAAATGACAGTGGACTTGAAGGATGATAGAACTGTGAAAAAAAAATAAAAAAAATAAAAAAAGACATTCACTATAAGAAGGAAGCGTTTTGATGTTGCACCTTCCACGTCTGTTGGCATGAGTGAGGGATATGGAAGGCTTTCAATGTCGCTTTTTAAACAAACAACATTAAAAAGGTGTCTGTGTTGTATGACTCAATATAGAAATTGCGTCAAACAAATTATATCAATTAGAAGATGAGAAAACATGGCCTTTCAATAACACAATTTGACCACAAAATTGTGGTTGAAACTAGTTATAGCTCAAATTTTGTGAGAAAACACTCTAACAAAACTTGTTAATTCGAATTGCAAAATCATGGTTCAAATCACATTCTCAAATGCTCTTAATGGGATAAAGTGAATGCATGAAGCATGTTAGAAATAATAGGAATTTAGAAAACCACAATAAATCTAAAGAACAATAATAATTGGAAAATTGGTACAAATACCAAATAAGAGAATCAGTGAAAGGATCAAATAAGTTCACCTACTTGTAATAAATTATGAAAGGGTATTTGGCATCATTACCTCATGAACTTGTCAGACATTAACAATTTTCCCTTTGAACTTTTAATTTTACTAAAGTGCCTCCTGAACTTAAAAATTTGTAGTAAATCACCCTCTATGGATAGCGATTTTAGTGTTTTGATTGAAATTGACATGTAATTTATTTATGAATAGTTGATTATTGACATAAATGATCATTTCTATATATTTGGACTTAAATTTATTGTGGTTAATATCTCCAATCAAATTTTGATCAAAATATAGGATTTTGAATGAACTTTGGTTTGAATATAATTTTGGGTTAACATTTATATGAAAAATTGATTATATTCTTAATTAAAAAATACGTAAAAATCGCATATCAATTTTAGTTAAAAACTTAAAATTACAATTAATAGGAGTAATTTGCTACAAATTTGTAAGTTTAGGGGCAACTTGTCAAAATTAAAAGGTCAATGGGCAAATTGCAAATGTGCGAATAGTGCCAAACATCCTAAATGAAATTACTCTTTTAGTGTTATCTTCTTTATAAATAAAAAAAAATAAAAAATTTCCAATTTTGGTCTCATAAATAGGGATACAAGGGGTAAAAGGAGATATCTAGAGAGTGAAAACAAGAGAGTAAGATTTAGATTAACATCTTATCCTTTTTTTATCCTAAAAGGAATTGAATTAAATAACAAAATCTCCTTAAAAATCGTCACAATATTAAATAAAGGTAGATTTTGATTAAACATAAAAAGAAAATGAAAATTAAATTACATACTATATAAAGATTAAAGCTGTGTGATTAATTTTGTTAAGATTTACTTGTTATTTTTTAATACTCTTATTTGCGTGATTTTCTCATGTGGTGGTAGAATCCCCTTAAATGTCATCACAATATTGAATGGATATAGATTTTGTTAAAACAAAACAAAAAAGGGGGGAAAGAGAATTTAAAAACATACTAAAAAGGTTGATTTGTTTAGATTTTCATATTGCTTTTTGAATACTTGCACTTTTGTGATTGTCTCATATTGGCCATTTTTTATTACTATATATATATATATATGTAGCACTGCCAAGTGCCAAGTATATAAAATAATAGAAGCAACAAATTAAGAGTGACAAACCATTCTTCTCATATTTGCAATGGATCAAGGTGGACGTCTAAGCTGCAAGAGGTGGAACAAAATGGCGTTTGTATTGTTAGCAATAATGTTGTTTCTTATCATGACTCAAGTAGCCACAGCAGCTCGACTCCCACGCCCAAGCCGACCCCCACCACCAGGCCCACACTCACTTGACCTCCTCGCCCACCCCGATCCCCATGCCCACCCCTACCTGTACGCAAAATCTACGAAGTTAAAAACGATCCATGTGATTCCCAGTACTGTAGTTCTTTCTGCAGGATAAGATATGGCATTAGGCTTGTGGAATCCAGCTGCAATCTGAGAAATATGTGTTATTGTCTCTATGAAGAGTATTAGTGAAATATATTGCATGAAACCTCATGTATTTGAGATTGTCTACTTTCCTAATTTGAATAAATAATATGGAACAAAAGTGTATTATATATATTTGTTTATTTTCCTCTCTCCTTGTCATGATATTTTGTCTAATTAGTTCATGATACTCGTAAATGTTTTCAATGTGAGAACTAAAACAAAAACTAAGAAATTATTGAATGAGGAAATAATTACACAATTTAATTGTTGTGTAAGGGCTTGATTACAGTACTTTTTCTTAATAAGTCAAAAAAAATTATGAGATTAATGATAAATTTTTAAGATTTGAGTGTGGAAATAAGTAAAAGGGAAGTAGACGAATGACATCTGGTTTTTCGGTCATGAGCATATTTTTTTTCAGGAATTTTAGGATAAGGGTGATCTAAAGAAGCAACAAATCATGCATCCATATTCCACATATGAATACCAAATAAAATTTTTTGTTGCGGGTGTTTATCTTTTTTATTACTAATTTATTTTTTGAAGGTTGCAAATGTTTATTTGTGAAGGGGCTTTGGTCACTTTAGTTTAGAAAGTATATTTGTTTCTTAATATATATTTGTTTCTTAATAAGTTTTGGATGGAGATCAATTGTATTTTCTTATGAGAAGTATGTAATCGTTTTGAGTGAGGGCTTGGATTAATAGGTAAGGGCATCTTGTATAATGGTTAGGGATTGTATATAGATGTGTTTGGGTTTAGGTGTCAGGGGAAAAATAGTTTGTTTAGGTTTGAATCCTGTATTTGTATGGTTTTGTGTGCACATTACTAAAGCAATATTGATGAAAGTAATCCAACTTCATGTGTATTAGTTAAATATTTTGTTCGGTTAACAAGTAACCTCATTAGGTTTAATTATGTTTGGTTTTAATAAATCAATGTTATAGAGAGACCACTACATCATCGCACTCCATATACCTATAACTTCTACAAATATTTTCTGCCAAACATAAAGAAGAAAAATTAGAAACCCCTCAAAATCCCTTAAAAATGGAAGACTCTCGCTCAAAGATTTTAGATACCGCAAACAAAAGAATGATTTTATTGGTATGATTGAAAAAAAGGACCCTCCTCAACCTTTGATAAGTGAATAAGTATTTGAGATGGTTGAAAATGTGAAAGTGGTTGATAGGTGAATAAGCATTTGAGATGGTTAAAATATTGAGATTAGAATTCCAAAAGAAAAAAAAAGGGAATGAGAATAAGTCGATGATCGATGCACCTCAGACAACCAAAGGTAGTATGCCATCTGAAGAAAGAGAGCTACCTCCAACAAAGTATATAGTACCTAAACAAGAGAGAAAAAAATTTTGCAAATTTGGTGAACGTGATTCATACTTTAAAAACCTAGTGTTGATTAAGGATTTGAACATTGTTGGAATAAAGACACATGAAAGTTATGTTAGAACAAAATAAAGTGATGAAAAAAATCATCACTCAGATCATTCACATCAAATCACTGAGATAATTAATAAGGTTTGGAAGCTTACTTGAATCCACAGATGTGATATGATTGATGAGTCTATAGGTTAAGGATCTTCTAAGTCTAGTACACAAGTCCTCCTTCAAAGCATGCCTCTATAATTTCTCTGTAGATAGGGAACAGAAAAATAACATACGTACTGACTTGGGGACCACAACCCCGTTATATAACTGTTAAACCCTAATAGTTATCCTTAATTACCAATTTAGTCTATCATAAAATCAGTAATTATATTTTGGTCTCTACACATAGGAGGCCTGCATTTAATTATGCATTAAAAGCCTAAAACCTAAATTGATCACTTTTAATTAAGCTAACCTTATTGATAGCCTTTAATACACATTTATTTAATATATTAACCTATATATATTGGATTTATTCAAACAATCTCCCACTTGGGTTATATATGAAAATTTATAAATGTGAATTATACCTTATGAGCTTATGAATTTTGCTATCAAAACCTTATGCATCTTAACAATCTTGTCCATTAATCATATCAATATAGGACCAAAGCGACCTTCGTTACATATGTCGTAGACCCATCAATGAGCACATATACCAATACAACTAATGACAATGATAAAGCATGGATGTGTAGCATGGAAATTTCATGCAAAGTGATCTTAACATGTCTATTTCAACTTTGTCCACCTTAAAACCTTAGTGAGATCAAACCATACCAGAATCAGAGTGTGAATAAACCAAAACTTTATTTCTGTAGAAAATAACCTCAAAATATCCATAAAATGAAATAACTGAAAATATGTCTATATCGTAAAAGCATCTAAAATTACAAACTCCTACTAAAACTTAATATCCTAAAATAATATGACACCCATACAAGCAATGCACTCATAAAACATTTTGGGTGGCAATCCCTTAGTAAGAGGATCCATAATCATAGAGTTTATATCGATGTGCTCTATAGACAATTATCCACTATGAACTCTTTCTTTCATAACTTGGAACTTGAGGTCTATATGCTTTGACTTCGTCAAGCTCCTGTTGTTGTTGGAATATAGAACTGCTGACTTATTGTCACAAAATAACTTGAGTGGTCTTGAATACTATCCACTATGCGTAGCCCTTTGACAAAATTCCATAGCCATATTCCATGATTGGACGCCTTATAAGATACTATGAACTTTGTCGCCATGGTATAAGACGCTATAAGAGACTATTTAACACTCTTCTAGGAGATAGTGCCTCTAGCCAAAAGGTAGACATACCCTGACATAGATTTCATATTATCTTGGCATTTAGCATAATCGAAGTCAGTATACCCAATGATCTCAAGCTGTTCTGACCTCCGATATGTAAGCATGTAGTCCTTTGTTCTTTGTGAATGTCTCAAGACTTGTTTGGCTGTTATTCATTGATCCTCTCTAGGATTGCTTAAATATTTGCCTAACATCCCTACAATGTATGTAATATTTGGACACGCATAAACCTGAGCATACATCAAACTCCCTACTACTGACGCATCAGGAATCATCTACATTTCTTGAATCTTAAAAGCATTCTTAGGACATTGATTGAGAATAAACTTGTCTTCCTTGGCCACAGGGGTATCACCTGGTTTGCAATCTTGCATGCCATATCTCTTGAGAACCTTTTCGATATAGCCCTTTTATGATCATCCAAGAATACCCTGAGAGTGTTCTTGGTGTATCTGTATACCCAACATAAAAAAGGCGTCACCAAGATCTTTTATCTCAAATTTCTTTGACAAAAATCTCTTGGTTTCGTGCAATAAGCCTATATCGTTGCTGGCAATTAAAATGTCATCGACATATAAAACTAGGAAAATATAATTACTCCCACTGAACTTGTGGTATATATAATCATCAACCACATTCATCTCAAAATCGAATGAGATGATTACCTAATAAAATTTGTAATACCACTGACGAGAAGCTTTCTTAAGCCTATAGATGGATTTCTTCAATTTGCAAACCATCTTCTTTGCATCTCTTGACACAAAGTTTTCCGATTGTACCATATAGATTGTTTCATCAATGTCGCCATTGAGAAGCGCAGTCTTAACATCCATCTAACGAAGCTCAAGATCAAAATGTGCCACTAATACCATTATAATCTTGAAAGAGTCTTTTGAAGAAACCAAAAAAAGAGTCTCTTTATAGTCGATGCCTTCTTTTTGTGTAAAGCATTTAGCGACAAGATGAGTCTTGTACCTCTTCACATCACCTTTCGAATCCCTCTTGGACTTAAATATCAATTTGTAACCAATGGGTTTCACTCCTTCAGGCAATGGGATAAGATCCTAAACGTCATTATCCGTTATAGACTTTATCTCCTCATTCATGGCATCAATCCACTCTTAAGATCTAGAACTTTCCATGGCTTGATGGAAGTTGTTTGGATCATCTTCCACTGCACCAATGTCAAACTCATGTTCTTGAAAAAATACAATGTAATCATCTGGCACCGTACTTCTCCTTTCTTTAGTGGATCTTCTTAATGGCGTAGGTTCCTGAGATGGTAAAGTTTGTTCTTCTAGAGCAATTTCTGGAATGGGAGCTTCTTGAACATTGTCCTACTTTGGGTCTGCTTCTTGAATAATGTTAGGAATAGGGCCTAATCAATGTCAATAATAGCTATAGGAATATCAACATATTCCTCTTCAAAGACAAAGTCCCAAAACTTATCTCCTCCCGTAAACTCGATATCCTCAAAGAACCGGGCATTTCCTATCTCAAAAATCTACTTAGTTGTGGGATCATAAAACTTATACCCCCTGGATCTTTCAGAGTATCCAATAAAATCACAACTTACCGTCCTTGAGTCCAGTTTCTTTTTATTAGGCCTATAAGGTCTTGCCTCAGCTGGACATCCCCAAACATACAAATGCTTTAAACTAGGCTTCTTGGTTGTCCAAAGTGCGTAAGGGGTTTTGACAGTTGTTTTAGTTGGAACCTTGTTAAGGATATATGCTTCATTCTTAAGCATTTCTCCGCAAAGTGATTTTGGTAAGGTAGAATGAGAAATTATACTCTTCACCATGTCATTAAGCATCTTGTTTTGTCTTTCAACAACACTATTCATAGTGGGCGAACCCGTCATAGTGCACTGTGGGACGATACGTTTCCTCTAGGAATTTAGCAAACGGTCTTGGACGTTGTTTACCTGAACTATCATATATACTATAGTATTCACCACCATGGTGAAATCTAATGCTTTTAATCCTTTTGCTGAGTTGGTTCTTAACTTTAACCTTATAATTTTTGAACACATCTAGTGACTATGACTTTTCATGAATGAGATGTATGTAGCCATATCTAGAAAAATCATCTATGGTCGTTATAAAATATTGTTGACCATTAGAAGAAACCATAGGGAATGGCCCACAAATATCTATATGTATAAGTTCTAAGATGTCCAAAGTCCTATTGGCTTCAAATCTCCTTTTATTGGTTTGTTTCTACTTAATACAGTTAACACAAATATCAAAATCTTTAAAGTCTAAGGGGTCGAGAATTTCGTTTGACACAAGTCTCTCTATTCTCTTTCTAGAGATATAACTTAATCTCTTGTGCCATAACGCATCTAAATTCTCATTGGTTAATTTTTTCTTTATACCTCACATACTTAATTATAGGGATTCATTAAATGAAGTAATTATATCAATTAAATAAAGATTATCATAACTTGATAAAAATTTGAAACCAACCATTTTTGAATCATGAAACAAACTAAATTTTCTATTTTCAAATGAACAAGAATAACCAAATTTGTCCAAAGCAGAAATAGAAATGAAATTTTGTCTAAAGAATGGTACAATAAATGTCTCATAAAGATTCAAATAAAATCCAATCTTTAACAATAATCTAAATTTCCCTATTGCTTCAACTTCAACCTTCTTACCATCACCCATATAGATGTATCTTTCACCATCATTTGGCTATCGGCATTTCAGACAACCCTACTTAGACACATTGATATGAGTGGTTGCACTAGAATCTATCCACCAAGTGTGTTTAGGTACCGAGGTTAAATTAACATCTAAATAAACCAAATTAAGAAGCATACCTTTCTTGGCACGCCAAGTGTGATAATTGGTGCAATGCTTCTCTGATGTCCTATCGCTCAATAGAAGAAACAACCTGTACCTTTTGGATCATCTAGTCTCTTTTGTTATTTCTTTTGAGGTGCTATAACTGTAGCTTCCTTATCTTTCATTCTTTTCTTCCCTTTGTCCTTGAAAGTATTAGCTAAGTGAGCACTTTTTGTCTTTTCTTGCCTCAACCTTTCCTCTTCTTGCACACAATGTGAAATGAGCTCATTAAGAGACCAAGTCTCCTTTTGGCAGTTATAGCTTACCTTAAACTGACTGAATTGTGTGGGAAGAAATATAAGAACTAAATGCATTAGCAAGTCCTCAGAAAAGTCAAGCTTAAGTGCTCTTAGTTTTGAAGCAAGATGAGATATCTCCATGATGTACTTCTTGATGTTCGCTTTACTTCTGTATCTCATTGAGATGAGGCTTGCCAAAAGTGTACTTGTTTCAACCTTTCATTTTTGGCAAAATCTCTTCTCAATGTCCTCAAGGAACTCTTTGGCTATCTATCTCTTCTCAATGTCCTCAAGGAACTTTTTGGCTATCTTTATCGTTTCTGATATAGCACCCCTGAATGCTTCTGGAATGGCCTTCTTCATGATCATCATACACATGCGAGTTGACTTCTCCCACTTTTCCATGTGCCTCTTTTCATTAGAGGAACTCTTATCTATAAGAGGTGTAGGAGAAGGAACCCTTAACACAAGGTCAAGATCCATGACTCCGAAAACTATAAGGAGGTTCTTTTGCCATGATTTGAAGTTGCTACCGTTCAGCATAGAAATTGAATTGATATTGACAGTAGTGTTTGAGGTAGAACTAGTAGCTGAATCTAATTTTAAATAATTTTATTTTAACTCTATACAAAATGAATGATTATAAAGGAATGGTAAGACATGAAGAGGGCAGAAATTACGTCTTTGGACATGAATATCCTAGAAGGCAAAATAAGAGGGAGGCAATAACGCTCCTTGGGTTGAAAGTCCCAAAACACACTGTACAAGAAAATGACTTAGTGAGGATTCGGGGCTTGATATCCCCTCTCCCGACACTCTTAGAATGGTTGAAGAGTGGAAAAGCACCCATTTGGGTTTCGTTGAGTTGAGTGATGAGATACTCCATTGAAATGTAGATACCTAGGAATATTGATGAATCATGATATAATGTTATATACATATATATATATGAAACTTGGCAATGATTAATATAAGGTATCGACAAGATATAATCGTAATGAATCTCATAAGATGAATAATGTTGAGAAACTAACTGCCCATATAGGTGTTAATAAGGTAACTAATAAAACCCAAAGGTGAGAAATGATATTCCCCACTAGGCATGTCGATGCTCATCCCTATTATTTCTATCTCTCAAGTGGAGTTCAGTGTAATCTGTCTTATGAGGAATAGACATGATTGCTTGTATCTTGTCGGAATATCATTAGCTTATTTATGTCCTCGTTTAAACATGTAAGATTTGTAATCTTTAGCAGTAGTTGTGTTTAATTGTTTAGCTTTTGGAAATTGCATTATGATTATGATGACTATATTTTTAATATTTGGTGCTACACTAAAAATATGGAATGTTATTTAAAGCATGTTCTTATTTTCTGTATATTTCAAAGGTCCATGGGCAATGTTTTATTGTTTTGAATTGGTATTGTAAATTAAATTTATTTACATTTATTCAATACTGCTAACCCCTACATAGGGGTGTTACATATCTCTTTTAATTTTTATAATACATTAATTCACTTATATTACTTGGAAATACATAGAGAAAATGTGACATTGGATTCTTAGAAATTTGACAAAACTTGGCCAATTGACAAAAAAAACAAAAAAAAAAAAGGATTAGTACTCTTTTATAAAGAAACAACCTTATAAACTTAAGGTTTATAGTAGAGAAGAATCCACATTGGTGAAAAAAATTATTAAGTTTTCTCAAAGAATGCACGTTTAAAAAGTTTTTTTATTTATTTTTTTTATACTTTACTTTTTGTTGGAATAGTTATCCTAACACCGATATGTACCCTATGACTTCCACAACTCATCTTCTTACTCATGTTCTTGCTTTTTGTTTTTTCTTGATGTACATTGGTCGATCCTCTAGAGAAGGTTTTTGACACTTTGGTAAATGAAGTGTTTGAGAAGTATGGTAGTGGAGCATAAAGTCCCCTCAAATGAGTTAGGCAATAGTATTTATAGTGGGAAAGCCTAGGGCATGAAACCCTAGACTTTCTATAGGGATTTATTAGAGGTGTACATTGGAGGTGTTAGGTCATCCTTTTGGCATCAAGTGGTCGTCTCTCGACAACCAATATCATGTATATCTACATGTCAGGCTGTTAGGATCGTGGTTGCATAAGTAGTGGTGGTAGGAGTCATACGCTGTACATATATGCATGGCACTAAAGCAATTCCCATACACCAGACCTATTTTTACTTTGGTCTTCAAGGCATAATGAGTTTGTATGTTCGACGGCTATGATCCCTTTGAATTGAGGCGGTTAGTATTCTACTTTATAAGTGAGTGTGCACCTTTCCCGATGGGCATAATGCTTTAAACAAGGTTCATCCTATGTCCATTCCGAGTGAGGCATGGCAATACTATGAGGGTAGGGGCATGACCCTCTACGATAACAATCTCTTCAAGGCAACATATGGCATATACTAATTAATCAGCTGGAATTGGCCCACCACTATTCTTTTAATTTACATGGTTTTTTTTTTTTTTTGTCTTTGTTCACATAAGAAAATGTTTATATATATCGCGAAAATACTTGTAATTTTAAATAAAGCTTAATTAAGAAAATCAAATGAAAGTAAATTCACCTTGTAAACAAAGTTATTGAGTTTTGCTTTAGCTTAGAATCCATAGTGAAGAATTGTAGATATACTTAAAATTTGTAACACATGTAATTAGATAAATAAATATATATTTATCCTTAAACATACGCAAGTAAAATTTATAAAATTGGGAACAAATACAGTCTGGAATGGAAATAGAATTATAAATTACATTTAAGATTGAGAGAATCAATTTTTAATTAAATTCTAGTTTTTTAATTAAAAAATGCCTAAAAAGCCATGTAAGTAGATAAATAATTAGTTGTCTTTTTAAAATCATATTCAATGAGTTTTATAAGTTCAATGTCCATTAATTATCATAATTTTTTAATCAAATACCAATTTCATTATAACTGTCTTATCTATAGCACATGATTAAAACAACAATAACAATTGATGGGTAAAAATAACAGTAACCATTAAAATCACACCAATATATATATACATATATATAGGGTGATGCTTCCATCCATCTAGATAGATTGCACATCCTTTTGTTTTGGAGCTTCCATCTGAAAATCTACAACCCAAATTGATCAAGGGTTATGATGAATGTAAAAAATTGAGAAATTATAGTAAATAGCATTTTTTTAAAAACTAATTGTAACAATAGTAAATTGTAGTAAGTTTTAAAAATATTTGTAGTGAATATCAAATTTATAGATTAGATAATTTTTTTATCCCTATATTTACAATGTAAGTAATTCTTATTAACACAATGAATAGTTCTAAGTTGCAAATACTTTATTTACTACCTTGTTTACAATGTAAATAATTCTTATTTA
>CAMOHE010052582.1:0-32184 GCA_946598075.1 Artocarpus hirsutus | reverse complement strand
TTCTTTAAAAACTAATTGTAACAATAGTAAATTGTAGTAAGTTTTAAAAATATTTGTAGTGAATATCAAATTTATAGATTAGATAATCTTTTTATCCCTATATTTACAATGTAAGTAATTCTTATTAACACAATGAATAGTTCTAAGTTGCAAATACTTTATTTACTACCTTGTTTACAATGTAAATAATTCTTATTTAACAGCAAATGAATTATTTACAACATAAATTTAATATTTATTAGGGTAAATTGCATTGAAACCTCATTTGTTTTATCCAAATTATAGTGACATCTTTGGCACAAAAGTAATCACATTGATATTCCCTAGGCTTAACTCCTTTAAATTTTATATGCAATGATAAAATGCCCAATTAATCTCCGACATCGATCTACAAAATTTAATTCTAGCCATTGATTTTAAACCAAAAAAAAATCCTAACTAAACTAAACACTAATTAGAACCCATTATCCCCTACTCCTCCTTACCTCTTAGCAGTCCCACACACCATGCCCCCTTACCTTGAGACCTCCTCCTTCTGCCTAACGATGACCTACCCTGAAGCCCCTCCTTTTGCCCCATGCCTTCCCCCCCATCTGACGTCCCCTCCTCCCATGGCGAACCTTATCTCCCTTTCTCTTAATTGATCTATTTTGCTCTCTCTCAATTAACTCTATGTCTTCTTCTCTCTGGATTGATCAGGCATGAATAAGACAGGGTGGGTTGGTTGGGGGGCAACGAGGGTGGGTTAGGCTTAGTTTGAGGGGCTAACAGGGTGAGGGAAGTAGGTAGCATGGCAAGGGTTGGGTAAGGGCATGATGGGATTACCTTGGCTCTTAGATGTAGGCTGACAAATGGAAGATGACATGGGTAAGCATCCAACATTGACGAGGGTGAGTGGCTGATGAGGTTATGGTGGCTTTATGAAGAGGGGGGGTTGACAGGGAGAAGGGCACGAATGGGCTAGCTGAGCTAACGAGCTGGGTAGCATGGGGCTTGTTGTTGCAAGGTAAGGGTAAGGGAAAGTGGTCGAACATGTGGGAAAGGTGCAGCGGGGAGGGTGATGGGATGGGGTGGGGCAAGAGGGCAGCGAGGTTGTTTAGTTTTTTTTTGGGTCAGGAGGAGGGTTGAAATGTTTGGTTTTTTGTAATAAATATTATCTTTATTTTATATATTTTTTTTATTTTTTCTCAAAAAAATACTTGTTTCCTATTTATGTTTTTGTGGATGGAGAGGCAATTTTGGTATTTAAACAAAATTAACAGTCAACTCTTACGGCCAATAACAAAGAGGTCTTTTTGCAATTTGGTGAAAAGTTACAGGTGTCAATGTGACTAGTTTTGATCTAGTAGATGTCACTATAATTTAGGTAAAACATAAAGTGTGTCTGTATAATTTGTCTTATTTATAAAAATTTTTCAAAAATATGCTATTTATTTAAAAAATTTTTAAAATTCAACTACTTTTTCCATTCTTCATGTAATTAATGGTGGGACTGGCATATAATGGGCTTACTAACAGCACACAAAAAAGGACAATTTGTTTTTCTCCTTTTGTCAGATTTTATTTTCTTTTTATTTTTTATTTTTATGCCTAATTTATTTATATATATATATATTTCTCTGCTAAAAGACAAGTTCTCCTTTTGTAGATACTAATGAAGAGCCTCATTCAAAGATGGAGAAAAAATTAAAAAAAAACCCCAAAAAACAAAATGATAAAAGAAAGAAGAGGATTTCTTTAAATAGAATAACCCCCAACTTTGGCTGCCTTTGAGAAGACCTAGCAGTCAATTTATTATCTTTGGCCGGATGATGGAGTTCTTCATAAAGGGAAAAAGGCAATTTGAAGCTTCAATTGGCATGGGAGTTGACTATAATCTGCAATTTGTTTGTTTCATATGCCAATTATTACATGAGCTTAGTTTTTTTTCTGAACTATTTTTTTATTGCTTTTTATTTTTTTTTATTTCAATCAATAGCTTTAAAGGACGTAATCACTCCTATTGAATTCAAAACAAGGTTGATTTTGGATCTTTTGTTGATCGAATATGGGTGGCAACCCTCAAGGGAAGCACTAAACTAACCTTACTTAAAATGTTTGTGTTATTAAATGAAGTGGTCAGTAAAGATAGTTCTTTCAAAAAATTGGGTCTAAGTAATTAGTTATCGACACTAAAACAACCAAAGACACACTCATACTAAACACAAAAAAGGGGTGGTGAATTAATTAATGAAAACATGAGAAAATAAATAAATAAGAAACAATAATATCAAAATTGGTCAAAGGATCATTCTCCACTACTAAACAATAGCCATAAAATTAATTGTAGAATTATTTCTAATTATCTATAGAGACTATTAACCGTAAATAACAACAAACTCTACTATCCTAATCATTCCTTACTGTATAGATTTAATAAGACAAATGCTCTATTAAACCCCTTTCTATTAAATAGCCAAAAAGAAGTTCTCTAAATTTAATCTTAACAAAAGCATTCAGTTGAGAAAGATAGACTAATTAAGGAAACATTTACAAAAGTTGAAAACATTTAACCTAAGTTATGTTCCACATGTAATCATACCAAAACTTAACCATAATCAATTACCACAATTCGCTACTAATGATTAGAACAACAAGACAATTATAGATCAAGTATTCTATCCTAGGAATAGATTAATTTAAAATCCTATTTAGTTACATAGATAACCCTCTTCAGACCACCACTTGATTTGCCTTTTTTTATTCTTCCTTTTCATCTCTATGACCATAAAACCTAAGAAAAACTAAGGAAAAATTGATAAAAAGTTTATATAAGTTGATATTCTAAGGTAGGTATTTATAGGTTTGTTTTGCAGATAAAAAAGAATAATTCTGAACCAAATTTAGGTCAAAAATAGAGCTAAGGATCAAGAGACATATAGGAGTGCACTCATATACTTGCAGGCACATGCTATGCAGCATTAGTTGTGAATTTCTCCTTCTACACATGGGGTTGTGGTTCTTCGCTCACTACCGCATGCTATTATAGCCTTCTGGCATGGCTGCAAGGCCTTTTGGCACTGGGGCAAGTTGTTTCTGTGCTCCCATGTGGCTACACGATATTTCCTCACGAGGGTGCTACCAGATTTTGCTGAGATTGTTAAATTTATCACCGAAAGTCACAAAAATCTATAGTTAGCCTCGGTTGACTTTCAAGTTGATTAAATGAACTTCTTAAACTCCAAATTATCAATTTTCATCCAATTTTCTTTTCTTTGCCTTGAAGCACATACAAAACACAAAATCACATATAAGACACAAATTACTCAAGAATTAAGCAAAGATTCATGGGAAAATTAATTAGAAAATTATATCGACTTGTGCACCTATTTAATTCCCCTACACTTAACCTTTGCTAGTCCTCAAGCAAATTTAAGATAAAAAAAAAAAAGAAAACATAGAAGAAAAGAAGTGACCATCCAATCTTTTGTCTTAGAGAACAATAAGGGTTATGGACTTGAAATCAAGCAGGTATTACGTAAAATCAACATGTCATTCTCAAGCTAATACATCCTATAATAATTATACTCGTGTGTTATCACCATTGTTACCTATATTGAAGAGAAAGAGTCACCCAATCTTGGTTGAAAATATCAAATGTCATAGGCTCACCCTATGGTACAAATCTCCGCTATGCTGAAGACACTAACTAAAATCAAAAAGGTCTTCAACATGAGTTGTAACAGGGCCAAAAGTTAGTGGTTAAAGGAAAGAAGGGATTGGATGTAACAAAGGTTCTAGAAACTTCATAGAGTTAGAGACATTGTAAAATTCTTCAATGAACACCTCTGAAAACCCCACAAAATTCTTATGTAGGCCAAATATCATTATGTTGGGTATTTGCTTCATTTTAACTAACCTTGTCTCACATCCCTAAACCAAAATCGTCATCGTGAAAGCTCAAGATGTTTTATTGACTTTTTTCCTCTTTTTTTTTTTCCTTTTGGATTTGCTCTTTTTTATTTTTTCTTTTCAATTTTTTCCTTGACCTACCCTTACAAGAACTCCCCCTTCCTTCTTCTTAATTCAATTTTCTCCCCCATTCTTATCTCATGTCCTCAACTTGAATTCTTACAAAATCCTCTTGTGCATGAAATGAGTCTTTAAGCTCCAATTCATCTCTTGAACAAAGGGTAAAAATAATAAATATGAATGGGCTAGGTAAGAGGATGATATGGTTAGCTAAATAAAAAGGTTTACATGAAGGCTCAAATTTGCTTAATAGGGGGATGCCCTCTTACGAACATCAATCAGAACTCTGGCTAATTTGTCCTTGATGTTGGGAGTCCTAGTACCTCAATCATTTTCCAAGTAACACTCGATAAGTCATTCGCCTCAAAAAACCTTCGAGACATTCAACCTCATAAGTCAAAATTAGAGTGAAAGTTAAAATGAGGGTATAGGAATCAACTTAATCTAACATGCTTATTTCTTTACCCAAAAACATGGCTATGTGTAAAAAGATTGAGTATGATTATCATAAAGACATATTAACCAAAGAATAACATCATGTGTCAACATAACACTCATAATCAATTAAGACCATTAAAGTTATTTTCTTCAAGAATGTTGGAAGGTATCCTAAAACTCAAGAACCTAAAACTAATAAGAATAAATTTTAGGAAAATTTTAAAATTTTAAAATTAAGAAAAATTTAAAATATTAATTTTTAATTTTTTTCTTTTGAATAAGAAAAAAACCTAATCCTAAATTTTTCCCTGCACTTAATTCTTACATTATTCTCAATGTAAGACTAACCATAGAAGAAAAGAGAAACAAAAACAAAAGCAAAAACAAAAAATGGTAAAAGCAACAAAAAACAATAAAAAGATAAAAATAAGAAGAATAAGAAGAATCAAATCTATTTTGGTGCGCTCTTCATCCATTAGGTTGCCTCCCATAAAGTGCTTGTTTTAATGCTCATAGCTTGATGTGGAGAAGTAGACATCAAAAGGTGGCTTTCACCCATAAAGCGTGTCATAGAACAACTAATAGAGGCCTTTATTAAAAATGCCCTCAAACTTGACAAGATGTAAAAGATGTTTGCAAGTCGCACCAACTTGACTCTTCTATGAATGATATACTTAGGAGGAGAACCCTGATTCTAGCTTAAGCTTGTGGAGGATGTAGTGTAGTGAAGGTGGTGCCAATAGGAAGTAAGGTTCCATTGGTGGTGTGTGTGTATCATGACCTGAGCCCAAATCGATGGCTGCATATGCTTCATCATCCTCCAATGGGTCTTATGATTCATCTTTATAGAAGAATTCCTCAAATAATAACTTTTCCAATTGCTCTTTACTCTCTACTTGATTCTCCAAAACCATGCTTGCGATTTGGCCTTCATAGAACTCATGGATTTGAATGGATGTTGTTAGCCTGAGGATAGCTACGCAAGAGGGGTTTGAATTGGGTTTTTAAAACTTTTTACAATTATTGGAAAATTCTAGATAAAAACTACTCAAGCTAAATTCACAAACAATGATATTGAATAATGTAGATAACTATAAATGCGTTAAAGTAAAAGCTTAGGGAAGAGAAATGCAAATGCTATTTACAGTGGTCCAGCAAAATGCCAACGTCTACTGTCACTGAGCAGACGCTTGACCTCTTGCACTATTACACCTTTTACACATGATCACTTCTTGTATAATAACAATGACTTGGTCTACCTAAGGCTCACCATACCTTCTTACAAACTTCAATTTTATGGAGATTGGCTAACCAAAAAACCCCAATTTATAAGGCTTGGAAACCTAAATACCAAAAGGTATGTTTCGCATGGATCTTAGATTACTTACAAAATAAACTCTCCAAGGGTAAGTGTATACAATGTGAAGCTTAAAATGGAGATGTAAGCAACTCTCAAAGAAGTACATAGAAAATGTAAGCTCAAGAGTGTGTATATAAAATGAATACTCTTAAAACAATGTAGAAATGCTTACAATAGAGTTCTTAATATTTGAATAATGAATGAAAGTGTAAATATAACCTCCAAGTACTCATTTGTGGCTTAAAGAATCGGTTTTGGGTCAAAATAGCCGTTGCAAATGGAGTTGTCATGGTTAGAAAACTAGCAGTTATAAACAATTCAGCACACAGCAGGCTAGAGTTTGAAATTTTCAGAACAGGACTCCAAATGGTAATCTGATCATTAAGCAACTTTGGCGGTTTAGCAAGTCAAACTTAGGTGACCAGCATGAGAAACATGGACCACCGATAGGCCAAACATTGACCCCTAATAGGCCTTTAGAGACTTCTTTACAAACTCTTAACATCGACAAGGCAAAGTAGGGTTTTCGGTAGCTAGTTAGGGCCATCAGCATGCCGATCTTAGGGGTTCGATAGGCTATCTAAGGCTGTCTTAGAGGTTACCTTTAGGCACTTTCTTCAGTAGGGCAAAACAGGAAATTTGGTAGGCCAAACCTAGGGTTCAGTAGGCCAATCCTGATTGGTCGACAAGTCGATTTGCCTTGATCAAAAATTTGCACGGCGTGTTTTCAAAATGCAAATTTTATAAAACTTGTTCAATAGATTTTAATTTGCATTTTGAAAAGCATCCAAGTTTAAAAACAATTTTAGGATCATGAAAACATAAATGCAACAAATTTAAAATATTTTATAAATGCAAATGTGTATGTGGACTATATATCTTTTGAAGTATATATCTTTTGAAGTATTGCTCACTTACATAAAGACTTATAACAAATACTAACTTGCAATCTTCAAGTCTTCATGAGTCCAGTGCTTGTTGCATCCATAGCTTGAAACTTCTTGAACATGCTTCACTTGATTTTGCTTATACTTAAACTTTGCAAAAGTCAAGAATATCATTAGCTAGAAATGCATATTAAACATATAGACAAACATTGTGTTTGTTATCACAAAAACAAATTTAAAAGTACTCTGTGAAACCTTAGAGCCAACAATCTCCCCCTTTTTGATGATGACAAAACAATTTTTGATTGTCTTGAAATATAAGCATAATTACTTCCCCTTAATATGTACATTAGTTTAAAAATGTATAAGTTGAAGAGTAAATTAATACTCCCCCTTTATTGAACGCTCCCCCGATCAAATAGCTTGCTTTTCAAAGACAAAGTTTACCAAAAGTTATGCAAAATCACAAATCTCATCAAATCATCAATATATATCTCTATAATCACAAATCACATCAAAAGATCAATATAAATAGAGAGAACCACTAGCCTATAAATAGAAAGAACCACTAGCCTTACTCCACAAGCAAAATAAAAACACAGTCACTACTCCCTGTCAAATCAATAGCACCAATATATATCAAGAACCACCAGCCTTACTCCATAAGCAATCAACAATACAATCACATCTCCCTCTTTTTGTCATCAACAAAAGGCATAATAAAAACAACTTCATTTCACTGCAAATAAGAAGTACTAGTCACACAATCGAAAAAACATAAAAAAATATAAAACCATAAAAATAAGCATAAAAACATAAGAAAAATATTGTGGATGACTTAAGGAGTTGTCGCCGAATTGCATTGTCGAAGGAGAGAGAGAATCTCTTATTGGCTGGCTTCAAAATGCTCTTGAGTTTGTTGAAGTGAGAGAATATCTTGACTCATCCCCTGTTGATCCTCATATAGCTGACAAAAAGTAATTTCTTCGCCTTTGTCTTGTTCTTCAATATTCGCCATTTTAGCTTTTTCTTCTTGTTGCTCATTTTGAGGGGCTGTTTGACCTCCGCTTGCACCAATTGTCCATGAATCTCTTCAAAGCCCATTTTGCTAATAGTTAAAGCACCAAAAGCAAGATGGGGTTTGAAACAAGTGACATCTTTCTCATCATTGATGTGAATGTTAAAATACTTAAAAATTTTTGTAAGAAGCATTCCATAAGGCAATCCGGTGCTCTTTTTACCCTCAGCATCCAACATCTATCGAAACAAGAGAAGAGGTAAGTCGATTCTAGTTCCAATGAGGAGGAAACAAATGAAGTAGAGGTCTAAAAGGTGAACTTCAGTTCTAGTAAGGAGGCAATAAATGAGGTGGAGGTCTAAAAGTTGAACTTCATCCTTATGGCCACCTTTAGTAAGATGTTTGTGGTTATGAACCTATGGATAAGTCAGCTTTTTGGTGGGAGAGAGGCTGTATTTATTTATTTATTTATTTTTGAGTGCTCTATCACCATCATTCTCAAAAATAACATTAGCCATACTCTCCAAACCATAAACCCAACTTTTAACACCATGAACATCATCACCCTTTAAAGGCATTTCTAAAATTTCTCTTAAAATATCTAAGGCTAATTCAATAGTCTTGCCCTTAGGAGTTACTAACAGTTCCAAGGGCTCAAAAGACTATTCCAAATTAGCATAAAACCCCTTAACTAGCCTAAGATATGTATCCTTCCTTATAGTCATAATTTTCTTCCATTTTAGTGTATCATTCCAAAACTAGAAAAATCATTAAACAACACTAGCTTTCCATCAATGATTTTCCTACCCAAATTGAATTTCACAAAATTCTCATTAGAAAATTCTTTAGGGATTACCTCTTGGCTTGATTGCTTATTAGCCACAGATTTTGTGCACTTGAAGTGGTGTGAACTTGAAGCCGTTATGATGTTGACACTTGAGAGCCTCGAATTTGAGAAGAACTTGCACAAACATTTGGATTTTTGAAGAGGGAAAGAACTAAGGCTTAGATTGGAGGAGAAAAAGAGCAAAAATGGTGAAAACTTGAGATTTTTGTGATGAAATTGAAGAAAAACAAGAGAAAAAACTAATCTTAAAAGAAAATCACAAGATTTTGGAGTATTGGGGCTTAGGCATTGATTTTTGCACTTCTTAAAGGAAGAACAGCATGGAGGAGAGAAGAAAATTTGAGAAAAATAAGATTTTTGCCGAGCTGGGGGTACTTATACCCTAACAGAGTGGCAGAATAATTTCACAGATCGACAGGCCGAACTTAACTTATCTACAGGCTGAACATTACAATAAGTAGGTCAATGCTTGAGGCCAAAAGAATTTCAAAAAATTCACAAAATTCTTGAATAAAACTTAATTTTAAAGCATTAAAATGTCAAAAAAATCATTCAAACATCATTCCAAACTATAACATTAATCATTTAAACACCAAATACATATAAAAACATAATATCATACAAGATACACATGCTCAAACAAGGTTTGCATATTGTGAATTCATCAATGAATATTAATGTGCAAATCCAATGGATCTAAAATGCCAAGTGCTTGCCTTAGATATAAGAAACATTCTAATGTAAGAGGCTTTGTAAAGATATCCACTAGTTAGCTATTTGTACTAATAAACTCCAAAGTTATGTCTCCTTTTTTGCACATGATCACACATGAAATTGTGTCTAATTTCTATATGCTTGGTGCATGAATTCAAAACTGGATTCTTGGACAAATTGATTGCACTAATGTTATCCTAAAGAATTGATACATGGTCATAGTGTAACCCTAGGTCCTTAAGTGTTTGCTTCATCCAAAGGACTTCTAAACAACAACTAGCCGTCGACATGTATTCGGCTTCTGCGATTAATAGAACAACTAAATTTTGTTTCTTGCTAAACCATGAGACTAGTGAAAAACTTAGAAAATGGCATTTACCACTAGTGTTTTTCTGATCAATTGTACATCCGGCCTAATCAGCATCGAAACAACTCATCAAGTCAATGTGTGTGCCTTTGGGATACTATAGTCCTAAATTCCTAGTACCATTCAAATATCTAAAAATATGCTTAACGGCACTAAGATGAGACTCATTGGAACATGATTGAAATTTAGCACAAAGTCCAACACTAAACAAGATATCAAGTCTACTAGCAGTTAAGTAAAGTAAGGATCCAATCATACCTTTATATTTTGTTATGTCTACCACCTTACTGCCTTCATTCTTATCCAATTTATTTGAGGAGCTCATAGGTATAGGCATCAGTTTTAGATCCTCCATGTCAAACTTTTTGAAGAGATCTCTTACATACTTGGCTTGGTTTATAAAAATACTATCATTTGTTTGCTTAATTTGTAGTCCAAGGAAGAAGTCCAATTCTCCCATCATGCTCATTTCAAACTCACTATACATACACTTAGAAAATTCCACACATATCAAATGATTAGTAGCACCAAAAACTATATCATCAATATAAATTTGAACAATAATTAAACCATCACCCTTTGTTTTAGTAAAGAGAGTAGTATCTGCTTTTCCAACACAAAAATCATTGTTTATTAGAAATTGGCTAAGCCTTTCATACCAAGTTCTAGGAGCTTGTTTTAAACCATATAAAACCTTTTTCAATTTATAAACATAATTTGGATACTTATGGTTTTCAAACCCAGGTGGTTGAGCTATATAGACCTCTTCTAAAATGTATCCATTTAAGAATGCGCTTTGACATCAATTTGGTAAAGAGTAAACCCTTTATACCAAGCAAAAGCAAGTAACGTCCTTACAGATTTTAAACAAGCTATAGGCATGAAGGTTTCTTTATAATCAATACCTTCTTCTTGATTGAAACTTTAGGCCACTAATCTAGCCTTGTTTCGTACAACTACACTTTGCTCGTCCTCTTTCTTCCTAAATACCCATTTAGTACCAATTATGGATTGAGAACTAGGTTTAGGAACAAGTTCCCACACCTCATTTCTTTCAAATCGGTTTAGTTTTTCTTGCATAGCCAAAATCCAAGATTCATCATTTTTGGCTTTTTTAAAACATTTTGGTACAATTTGAGAAAGAAAAGCTAAATTATTGCAAATGTTTTTGAATGATGCTCTAGTTCTCACCCCATTAGTTGGACTATCATGAGCAACTATATTAGTGCTAAGGTGATAAGGATAATACCTCCAATCTTTTGGCATGGATTGTGAAGTTCTCTCATCTTTTGACATCTCTTCTTGATGTTGATCACGTTGTAATGGTTATTGAGGAGTGTTTGAGTCTTTTTGAACTTCTTTTCGTTGTCCTTGATGTCTAGGCTCTTCATTTGATTTTCCAAACCTAAATCATCATCACTTTCTATTTTCTCCACAAAAATGTTAGCCTCATCAAATACAATGTGCATATATTCTTCTACAACTAGAGTTCTTTTATTTAAAATGTTATAAGCTTTGCTAGTAGTGGAATAACCTAGGAAAATACCAATATTGAATTTTGAATCAAATTTTTCCAAATTGTCTTTGGTGTTTAAAATAAAGCATTTGTACCCAAAGACCTTGAAAAAGCTAATATTAGGTTTTCTACCCTTTAAAAGCTCATATGGAGTTTTATTCATTTTTGGTCTAATGAGAACTCTATTAAAAACATAGCATGTGGTATTTATAGCTTTAGCCCAAACATATTTAGGTAATCCATTTTCATTTAACATGGTCCTAGTTATTTCTTGTAAGACTAGATTTTTCATTTGAACTACTCCATTTTGTTGAGGTGTTGTTGGTGTCGAAAAATTGTGTTCATAGCCATTGCAAAACAATTCAAAGGCATCACTATCAAACTCAGCTCCATGGTTACTTCTAATTGAAGTGATCATGCAGCCTTGTTCATTTTGAACTCTTTTACAAAAATATGAAAACATTTGCAAAGCATCATTTTTATTTGCTAAAAGCAAAACCCCAAGTAAACCTTGAAAAATTATCAACAATGACAAAGGCTAGTGTTTACCACCTAAACTTGTAATCTTAAAGGGACCAAATAAATCCATATGTAAAGGTTGCAAAGGTCTAGTGGTAGGAATTTTGGAACTTGATTTAAAAGATTTTTTTTGTTTTTGTTTTGTAAATTGACGTGCTTCATATTGACTTTTTCAAATTTGAGTTTTGGTAAACCTCTAATAAGATCATTTCTAGAAATTTGAAAGTAAGTGTATGCTAGCATGTCCAACTCTTCCTTGCCAAAGCCAGGTTTCATCATCTAAAACCAAAAAACATTGATTTTGGTTTGAACACTTTTCAACATCAATTGTATAAACATTTGTATTTCGATCACCAATGAATACAACCTCACCATTACAAATATTTTCATTTACACATCTAGAGGATTCAAAAGTGATCTCATAACCCTTATCACCTAATTGACTAATGCTAAGTAACTTGTGCTTTAAATTATCAACTAAAAAAAACACTTTCAATTAGAGGAGAAGAATTGTAACCAATATCACCCGCACCAATAATTCTTCCTTTTGTATTATCTCCAAAAGTGACATAGCCACCTTTCGTCTTGGTGAAATTTAAGAAGAGTGATAGGTTCCCTGTCATATGCTTTGAGCATCCACTATCTAGGAATCATTTGGCCTTTTCCTTCTTTAGTACCTATAAAAGAAATTTAGTTTTTGGTACCCACATAACATTCAGTCCGCTATTGTTAGTTTTCAAAGCATTGGGAACCCATTTTTTTTTATTCTAAAATATGCACTTTTTTTATTAGACAATAAAATAAGGTATGTCCATCTTGGTTACAATAGGTGCATATATATTTTGGATTATCATTAATTGTTGATGTTTTAACAAAGTAGTTTTTGAAATATTTTTGATCAATATGTGGTTTATGTCCTAAACCACCTTTGTTGAACATGTATCGTTGTTCACCCAGCATTAATTCAAAATTCTTTTTATCCTTGGTGAATTTTAAGACGGTTTTCCTTAAATCATCAACTTTTTCTTTTAATGATATATTCTTCATAAGTAAAGCATCATACTTGGCTTTCATAATTTTTAATACATCAATCTTTTCTAAGAGTGTAGATATTTTCTTTTTAAGAGTGGAATTCTTAAGAGAAAGTTTCTCATAATTGTCATGTAGTTCATCAAATGCTCTACATAATTCCTTAAAATCAAAACTATCATTCTCATCATCAAAAGAGTATGAAGTACTTACCTCATCATCATCATCCATGGCCATGAAGCACATATTTATGACTTCCCCTTGGTCCTTCATCATTCAAGTAGTTGGATTCAAGCTTGTCCAAAGTAGCTTGAAGTGTCTTCTTCATCTCCTACTTTCTTGCTTTCTTTTTAAAGGGACAATCCTATCTAATATGACTGGGTTTCTTACAATCATAACAAATAATTTCATCTTTCTTAGGTTTCTCACCTTTGTCCTCTTTTCTTTTTGTACCTGTATTTTGGTTCAATTTCCTACAGAATTTCTTATTTCTTTGTGAGCTTTGCCATTTCTTCAAAATCCTTAGGATTGAGCTTGCCACCATCATCTTCTTTGTCATCTTTAGAATCAGGAGCTTTTAAAGTAATTCCCTTTTTCTTTCTATCTTCATGTTCAATTTGATTTTGCTTTTGTGTAATCTCGTAAGTCATGAATGAACCAACTAATTCCTCCAATGGTAGGGTTGAAAGATCGTTGGCTTCTTCCAAGGTTGTTCTCTTCATATGCCATAAGCTTGGTAGTGATCTAACAAGTTTCCTAACCAATTCACTTTGAGTAAATGTCCTACCAAGAAAATTTAAACCATTAAAAATATCAATAAATCTAGTGTATATTTCATCAATAGATTCATGATCTTTCATTTTGAACATTTTATAATCATGAAAAAGATAATTAATTTTAGCCTCTTTAACTTGAGTAGTGCCTTCGTGTACAATTTGCAGTAGGCACTATATTTCTTGTGCACTTGTGCAAGATGTGATCCTATTGAATTCATTTCTATCTAATGCACAATATAACATATTTATAGCTCTAGCATTTAATGCCAACTTCTTCTTATCATCATCATTATACTATTTGGGCTCTTTTGGAATTAAAATCTTTTCCAACTCTTTCATCAATTTAAATGATCCATTTTCAACAATGTCCCAAAGATCATAGTCCACAGATTGTAAGTATATTGTCATCCTAGTTTTCCAATAATTATAGTCGGTTCCATTGAAAAAGGGAGGCCTATTGATGAATTGACCTTCCAAGTTTTGAAAATTTTGAGTAGCCATGCTTAAGATTGTTGAATCTTTTTCAAAAATGAAATCAAGCTTCCTTCTCTGATACCCACTGTTATCCCAAGGATTGCTACCCAAGAAGGGAGTGAAATGAGTTTTTAAAACTTTTTACAATTATTGGAATACTCTAGATAAAAATTGCTCAAGCTATAAATTCACAAACAATGATATTGAATAATGTAGATAAGTATAAATGCGTTAAAGTAAAAGTTTAGGGAAGATAAATGTAAATGTTATTTATAGTGGTTCAACGAAATGCCTATGACCACTGTCGTCGAGCAAATCTTCACTTAATGTTTTGCACTATTATGACCTTTTTTTAGCATGATCACTCCTTGTACAATAATGGTGACTTGGGCTACCCCAAGCTCATCACACCTTCTTACAAATGTCAATTTTACAGATATTGACTAACCAAAATCCCCCACTTTATAAAGCTTAGAAACCTAACTACCAAAGGTTATGTTTTACTGGGATTTTGGGTCACTCACAAAATAAACTCTCCAAGGGTAAGTGTATACAATGTGAAGCTTAAAATGGAAATGTGAGTAACTCTCAAAGAAGTGTATAGAAAATGTAAGCTCAAGAGTGTGTATATAGAGTGAATGCTTTTAAAATAGAATGAATGCTTTTAAAACAATGTAGGAATGCTTGTAATAGAGTTCTTAACATTTTCATAATAAAGGGAGCTGTATGTATAGCCTCCAAGTACTCATTTGTGGCGTAAAGAATAGAGTTTAGGTCAAAATAGCCAATGCAAAGGGAGTTTTAACAGTCAGAAAACTAGCTGTTGTAAACAGTTTAGTAGGCCAGACAATATGTTCAACAAGCTAGAGTTTGAAATTTTCAAAGCAGGACTCCAAATGGTTATCTAATCGGTAAGCCGCTTTGACAGCTTGGTAGGTCGAAGTTGGACCACCAGTAAGCTGAACGTGGACCATTGGCATGCCGAATGTAGACCACCAATAGCCGTTAGAGACTCCTTTTGCAAACCCTCAACATCTGTAAGCCAAAGCAAGGTTTTTGGTAGGCCGAAAGGGTCCATCGGCATGCCAAACTCAAGATTTCAACGTGCCATCCAAGGTCGTCCTAAAGGTTGACTTTAGGTACTTTCTTTAGTAGGTGGAACCTAGGGTTTGGTAGGTTGACCCTGATTGGTCGGTAGGCCAATCTGCCTTAATTAGAAATTTACACAGTGTTTTTTAAAGTGCAAATTTTATAAAACTTGTTTAAAAGATTTTAATCTGCAATTTGAGTAGTATCCAATTTTAAAAACAATTTTAAGATTATGAAAACACATATGCAACAAAATTAAAAATATTTTGTAAATGCAAATGTGTGCATGGATTAAGCTTGCATTGGTTACATATCTTTTGAAGTATTGCTTACTTGCATAAAGGCTAAAAACAAATGGTAACTTGTAATCTTCAAGTCTTCGTGAGTCCAATCCTTGTTGCATCCATAGCTTGAAACATCTTGAAAATGCTTTACTTGATTTTGCTTAAACTTGAATTGGAATACTCAAGAATATCATTAGCTTAAAATGCATATTGCACATATAGACAAAAATTGTGTTTGTTATCATCAAAACAAATTTTCAAGTACTTTGTGAAACCTTGGAGCCAACAGATGTCTCATGACATAGAAAGTGTAAATTATTCTTAACCACACGAGTGTCCAACTATTGAGCTATAACAACATCAAAGGTTTCAAGGTTTTCATCCAGAGGCTTGATCTTTAGAGGCTTGAATAACCATAAAACTCCCATGCTAGGCAAATTACTCTCCCAACTTAGGTTATTCGAGTCATCTTCATGCTTAAGACATACCATCTAATTTGTACCTTGTGCCTCTAACCTACTTACGTTGCTAGTTAATTGACGGATATGACTTTGTAACTTGTAAATACTAGCGGTCATCACTTCTCAAAATTGTAATGTTTTAGTAGCAGAACCTTAACTAGGTCTTCAAGAGATATACCTACAAATAGTTGATCTACCAAGGCTCATTTATTAATGGTTTCTAACCCATATCATAAGATTAAGTGTCAACCAATGACTCCCAATTATAGTAATGATCCTCCCAATCTTAGTTGGTCCTTGAACAACTGCAATTCTAGTGATTATATTAGGCTATTCTTCTAACAGGAAGTTGGCTTTGTCCATGGATTATTGGTAGAAAGAGATGGTGTTGTTGCTCTTTTTAATGCAACATCTTCTTGTCACATATAAGTCGTCGAGGAAGAATTGATATTGCCACTCCTTTGAGAATCTATGATATGGAAACCGAATGAGCAAATCTCTATATCTCCACAAAGCATTATGGAACAGCTTCAAGTCTCGTTAGACAAAACTTGTAAGAACCCATTGATGAAACATCTCAAAGTACCTTGTACAAAACAAAAATAAAAACAAAATTTAAAAATACAAAAGAAAAATTAAAAACTAATGAAAACAAAAACAAAATGAAACACAAAGACAAAATCAAATAACCAATTAATTAGATAAACAATATTTGCTGATCAATGCCAAAATTTGGCAGGCTTTTAGGGAAGCACCAAATTAACCTTACTTAAAATGTCATCGTTATTAAGTGTAGAGGTGAGCAAGGATCATTCTTGTGAAGGATTAAGTCTAATTAATTACTTATCAACACTAAAATAACCTAAGACACACTAATACTAAACACAAAAAGAAGGTGTTGAATTAATTAACGAAAACACAAGAAAATAAATTATAGGAAATAATTATATTAAAACTGGTCAAAAGATCATTCTATATCGCTAAACAATAACCTTGAATTTAATTACAAAATTATTCTCAAATATTTATTGAAACTACCGACTATAGATAACAACAAGCTCTGCTATCCTAATTTTTCCTTACTATATAGATTTAATAAGATATGCACTCCATCAAATCCCTTTCTATTAAACAACCTTGAACAAGCTCTTTAGATTTAATTTAATAGAAGCATTAAGTTGAGAAAGATAGGATGATCAAGGCAACAATCAAACAAGCTCGGATCATTTAGCTAAGGTTATGTTCCACATGTAATCATATGAAAACTTGAGCACAATCAATGACCACAAATTGCTACTAATGATTAGAACAACAAGGCAATTACAGATGAAACATTCCAATAGACTAATTTCAAGTCCTATTTAGTTGCGCATCTAAACAAAACAAGAAGTTAATCATGAACAATAATTGTGAAAGAACATAAACAATCTCAATTGGAAAATTAAAAAATAATTCTGAAAATTAATTAAATAGTTATGTCTAGGGTTTTAAAATTCCCTTAAACTATAAATAAAATTAAACTAAAAGCATTGAAAAATAAAATAAAATAAAATGAAAAGAAAAAGGAAAGAAATAAAGAACTAGGAAGTGCTTCAAGAATTTTTACACAGATAACCCTCTTTAGACCACACTTGATTCTCTACTTTTTCTTCTTCTTCTTTTTCATCTTCTAAGATCAAAAAAAGTAAGAAAAGCCAAGGAAAGCTAACGAAAAGCTAATATAAACTGATATTATAAGGTAGGTATTTATAAGTTTATGTTTTGAGGATAAAAAAAGAACTTTGGACCAAATTTAGATCAAAAATCGAGCTAAGGACCAAGGGACATGTTGGGTCATACTCATCTCTTTGCGAGTGTGCTATACAACATCAGTTGTGAATTTCTCCTTTCACGTGTAGGAGCGAGGTTCTTTGCTCATGGTTGTATGCTACTATAGCTTTTTCTTGTAGGGGCACGGCCCAATATTGCTGAAACTATTAGTTTTGTCCAAAAAGTCTCAAAAATCCATCCTTATCCCTCAAACCATACTGCCTGTTGTTCAAAATGAATTGTCTTGATTTATGTTTTCCTATACCACTCTTTTGTAAAAGTACTGCATTGCTTGCCCTGTTAGAAAATGATACGCATCAGAATTTTAAAATTTTTAAATCAAAGTCCTTTCCCAATAACAAGTTTGGTATGCTAGGTACATAAATTAATAAAAGATCTTACATACCTCTTTAGTAGACTGAAGGTTGTAGAAACTCAAATTTGAGAAGAGCGGAGTGTTCTAGAAGAGCCTCACCAACTAGTCTTCCTTGTTATTATCTTTCCACAATCAGAATATGGGTGGTCACACATCGTACAGTTTTTTCTTCAGTGATCTCTCATTCAAACCGCTTAAGAAAACTAAGAGCTGAGATTCCAGATGTTAAAGAAAAGCCCTCTAGGAGCTTTAAAGTTTTTCTCACTAGAATACTCTCTCAATACTTCTCAAGTGATCTGAGGAACAATGAAAAATAGTTCCCTTTATATAGTGGTCAAAATTAAGGTTAATCCCTATTGGATTAAGCTTCAAATTTTGAGTCTAGATCATCTTCTAATAAAAAAGCATAAGAGGATTATCGTATGGTTAGTCTGCTGAACTGTGCGAACAGCCTCCTAAACAAGTGGTATCAGTTTGCCGAACTTGTCAACCAACCTGCCAAATGAAAGATAATTTGGAAATCTCAAAATATCTTATTTTACATGGGAATGTTAGGTAAAGTCTCAGTTTTAATTCAAATAATCCAATAAAAAAGTTATCTGATCAAACCAGTCATATACAGATAATCCTACATCAAATAAAATATTATCCAAATAATTCATGTTTATCTTGAATTAATTCACAAAATCAATTCAACTAATAAACCAACATGAATTATTAAATCCAATCTATCGAATTTCAGCCAATCTAATAACTAACATAAGTCACCAATATATAGGAAAAAATATTGTACCATTATTGGAATTATTATGAGGTAGCACAGAGAACTTGACGGACATATATAAATCTAGCTCCTATAATTACAAAATAACATATCTCATATACATATATTTTATAATTATTGATTGTAACACTATTCCATTAAAAGCTTAAAGATGCACTCTTGAAATATATAAAATTATAAAGTTTCAATAAGCCAGTCATCCATGACATATCATAATGTGTAATCCTTATAGAATATTCATAATCAGCTTAAGGATAAATTCCATTTTACCTTCCCAATTTTTTTTTAATTTATGTTCCATTATCTCACCTTTGTAAAACTTAATATTCAAAAATAGCATGTTATTCAGTTACACCTATGTGTCTAAATAGTTAAGCACTCTAGTTTTCTAAATACAGGATAATGCATGTAAGAGAATATCATTAACTCTACAAAAAAGCTATAGATACCATATCTATGAATATTAAGTCTACATCAATTAAGAGTCATTTCTCCAACATACCGATACCTTCATCTGATTTAGGATGTCACTTTTTGATACATCAAAGACATAAGTCAAGAATACAGGCCCATTAATTCATTTTAGGATTAAGATGAAACACATATGATTGTCTAAAGCAAATTGATTTAAACAAATGGATTATTAATCAAATCAAATCAATTCAACTTATATCTTGATTCAATATATCGTCACCTATGACAATATCCAATTGTTTATACACATGGAGTCCTACTCAAATGACCAAGACAAGTCATCTCCGGTCAAAGATATAGACAACATAACAATTTTAACATGAATAAAATGTCTAACTTTATTCCCTCGATTGTAGATCTTATCATTTGGACTATCACCTTTAAGATTCATGTCTTCCGCATAATCTGTCTATCATATGCACGATCTTAAAGGCTTAGATTAAAGTCTCAGACATTTTATTTGCTTATCATATATTCAACAAAAATGAACAAAAAGAGGACAATATTTGATATATGAATAATAAATAAATTATTTATTAATTAAATATCTTCAAAAACTAATCACATCATTTAATCATTAGGGCGCCTAGTCTAGCAATCTCCCACTTGCCCAAAATGAGTAAATATGACATGTTTTGCTTCCCCATAGCCTCTACATGCTTCTCGAAAACCCTCATCGGTAATGTCTTCGCCAAAGAATCAACTATATTGTTCTTAGACGCAGTTTTGCATACTAAAAAATGTTTACCCTCAACAAGGCCTTTATCACATAATACTTCTGATGTATATATTTACACTTCTCGTAAAATCTTTGTTCCTTAGAATTAGCTATTGCTGCAATGTTATCACAATACAGCGACATCAACTTATCCACACCAGGAACTACCTCAAGATCATAAAGGAACTTGTGGAGCCACACAATGTAATGACCAAAAAAATTCAAAAACTAATAAATACAATTAATTAAGAATTTTTTCATAATCTTGTTAAGTACTTGAGAAAGTACAACCTTAAAATTCATAAACACGCAATTTGAAAGTTTTAATAGCTATAAGGCCTTAGAAATAAATAATGTTATGAATGCATAAATTTATGTGCTTTATTTATGAAACATGTAACAAATTTAATGTTATGATTGTACACTTATATAATTAAAAATAATTATTTAATGTGCTAAACTAAAAGTTTATGATCCAACAAATTCATGTATGAGCCAAAGTAATGACATTTATATGAATATCAATTAGATTATTTAAATTGAGATTTGTGATAAAACAAGAATTTTTGATTCCATATGAAAATATGGAATTCCTATACGATGCTAGTTTAGGTCAACCTGTAACCAAAAACACACTGCCATGATTAAGAAATGGTAAGCATAAAGTTTATCTGTGCAAAATCAATCTCGATTTTTATGAGATCACAAGGTATGATAAGGATTTTCTAAGTTATAAGAATTATTAGAAATTCAAGAATTCATGATGCCTTATACATGCACAGTAAATTACTTACTAGTGAAAATAACTATGTGAGATTTATAATAATAATAAATTATTGTTATTATTATAAAAACGATAATAGAATTCACAAACATTGCATGAGCGTTTAAGGAAAATTCAAAATCACTAATAGATAAATTTCAATCCGAAAAGTGAATACAGGAAAGTTTAAAGAGTATCTGTAGATTGGATATAGAGTTATAAATAACATTTTACAAAGAACAGTTCAAGTTAAACTCGTAAAACACGTAATTATGCTAAGTCAAGATTTTGAATTAAATTGTCTTGTAGATAGTCAAATTAATTTAGGAAAATTTTTATAAATTGTGACTATTATTTTTATGATAAAATTTGAAGTTTTTAACATGAAAATTTTTAATGAAAAATATATGTTTTAATAATATTTTTTTAAGTTTTAAAATTTACAAAAAAAATATTTTGAACAAAGTTTTAAGTACAAAATATTATTTAAAAAAAGTAAAAGCAAATGTGGTGAATATTGTTAATCACTGATTTTGTAGACAAATGTGTCAAAGTCTATTATTTCAAAAGAGAATCACAAAATCCATAAAAATATGGATAATTCATGAAAAAGATTTTTAAGACAATATGAATATTTTAGTAAGACAATAATACAATATGAGAATTAGAATTTATTGTAAATATTTTTAAGAGCAAGAATATTATAGTTTTAAAAAGTACAGCTATGTTTGTAGAAATTTAAGTTTATGGATCAAATTGATCAATCTGACATTAGACTAAATTAGACTTTGAGCTCTCATTGCCTATAAATACATGGACACAAAAAACTAGGCCAATAGGATTCAACCATTCCCTCTTTCTGCTTTCTCTTTCCTCCCTTCACTATTAAAAAGTTTGATCAAAATTCTGACCTCTATTTTCGACACCTCCTACACGAATAGAAAGCTCTCATGAGCTGAGTTCAATGGTGCATCGTGTCGCCTACAACTCTACTGAAGCAAGCTACACTTGCTTGTCAAATTGGTAGAAATATCTAAAATTTTCCAATGAGATATCTTTGTTGTCTGGCATCCGATCGACGTGATTCTTATTCCTACACAATCACCACGACAAGAAGAACAAGTCTTATCCTTGGTTGTACCTCAACAACTACTAGGGAGCTTTGCCCAAACCCCACCACTGTATGGCTTTACGTCCCCATGGATTGCTGCCATGCGAAAGGAGGTGGCCGACACCACCCATCCCATTAGATTCAGACCATCTTGTAAATGGAAACCACATAATAATAAAGTCGATCCACCACAACACGGTAAAGAATGGTGAACAGCCACTGAAGATATTACAGCCCACGCCATTCTGATGATCCATGCCATGGCAATGCTTGCCACCAATGCCATTTGAGCTAGAGATCGATGAGGAGTAAAATGCCCAGTCCATTTTAGGATCTCGTGGATAAAGGACGTCCGTCGAAGACCAAATCCATGAAGCCACCGTAAGGGACATCGATCCCTTCCTTGCAGCCACCATGAGGTCAATTAACCTTACCATTATGTTCAGACAATCAAGGGGAATAAATCCCCTCGATCAATTTCATTGAAGGAGGCCGTCTCGCTAGCATTCCACGAACGTCGTTGGTCACTACCATGAATGGCTTCAACTCAAATTAATGGGGGGAAATACCCAAAAATGAGCCGCTAGCAATAGTCCTTGACCAATTTTGGTCCGCCACTACTGGAGAATTAATATCAGAGCTCCTTCGCTTCCACTGAAGATGGACTTCACAATCTGGGCAGTTAGAGGTAGAAATAGGTGAAATTGACTCCACCATTAGACCCAAAAGGATGATGTAAGGGTGGTAGGTCTAAGCTCGACTATCAAAGGAGTCTGGTCAATGGCAATCAACATCGGTCAACTACGACCTCAGGTTTTGGTGATTCAGACCTCTAATCGATGATTTGAGACTGCATCTTGACTTGTTTTGATGTCCCAAATATGATGGTGCCTTTTGTTCAAGCAAATTCCACTCCTTTGAAAATCATCTGAAATCAGCTGCACATGGATTGAGGCGACTCAAACTGTAGCAATGGAGTCCATCGTGATGTTTCTAACAATTGTAAATCTCCATGAAGCATTCCTAGCCATCCACGATTGCTCAAGTACCACTATCGAGGATGTTTCGTAGACTGTAGATGCAACAAGATACAACTGGACCTGCTTAGCTCAGAGTCCATGTAAATAGGAATCTTGCCTATAACATGAACAGTTTTTAAATAAATTGTGTTATATATTTTCATAAAAATTTTTTGAAATATATTTTCAATGACTTATCACACTGTATTATGTTATGATGTGATGTTAAGTTATGATATAATTATGATTTATTATGTTTATGTCATGCCATGTCATCTGATGTTGTGATGATGTCATGATCAATATGCGATGTATGCAATATTTAAATCATATTGTTAAGTCACCTTCAAGTTAAGCATGTTTACGATTTATGGTTTATGATTTATATAATTATGAGGCTATGTAGTAACATGCCATACTGCATACACACTATAGGATAAGTGAAATTAATAAGACTAGTTAAAGGTGTCGTACCAGCCTCTTAAAGTATAGGGAGGCCTCAAAATAGTTCATGATTTTGGTGTTGTTAGGGACCTCGCGAACCTTGACTTCCCAAAGATCGTGTGCAACCTATGTAATCACCCGGGCCCAATCAATAAGATAAGTTATATTTTATATAATTAACCGTAAAACAATTTGATAAACAAGCATAAATTATTCATGCATTTTTATTAAAATAATTTTTAATTATGTTTTATGAGTCTAATTTCCTACTTGCTAAGCAAAAGCTCATTTAAGTATGTTCATGGTGTAGGTAAGAAAACCTGCCAACCAGATTTGGTGGGTAGTAGTAATCTACGGATGAATAATGGAGATAGGAATGGGTACTGCTTATGCAAATATAATATTTCTACGATTTTAGTTTAAGAAATTATGCACGTTTTTATTTTATAAAATTATGCATGTTTACATTTTACAAAAAATTATGTACACATAAGTAAGTAAGTTGAATAACATAATATGGTCTTAAAAACTGAGGTTGTAATTATATAACTTTGGTGTAAAGAATTTTAAGGTTTTAAAAATGTTGCAATAGAAAATGTAACAAATGCATGAAAATCTTTAAATAAGGAAATTATGAAATTATTTATAGCTAAGAAATGTTATATGAATTTTTTGTTAGATTAAATAAGGATTTTAATGAATATGTTTTATGATTTTATTATTATAAAAGTTTGAAAGAATATGTTTTTAACAACTAATATCTTAGATTTAAGTGAATTATAAGTAATTATTATTATGTTTAGGTTAAAGGGAATAAGTTGTAAGTAATCAATATGTTAATTTAAGAATATTAAATTATAAGAAAATATAACGATAATTTTAGGAAGGATTTAAAAGGTATTTAAATTATGAATTTATAATGATATTTAATTTAGAGTTATTTTAGAAATATTTTCATTTAAATTAAAAAGTGTTTAAATATATATATAGTTTCTAAATAATTATCGTTATATTTAAAAGAAAAGATTTAAGGAATTATTATTATTATCTTTTAAGAATTCATGTGTGATATATGTAAAGAATTAAGTTTTAGAAATTATAATTACGTTAAAACATAATAATTATTATTACGCTATTATCACATAGAGAGTTCAATATTGATATGTTAGATTTTTAAAATTAAGTTTTAGGAAACAATTATTATTTCCATTTAAGGAAATATTTTAAGAACCTGTCATCCAGTTCTCATTTTAGAAAAAAAAAATATTTTGCAATTTAAGTACTTTACATTAAGACATGTTTAAAAAAAAGATAAAATAGTTAAGTAACGGCCACATAGGCTACAGTTGGTATTAGAGCTGGTATTCTGCCATCCTACTTCACTTTGTCACGCATCTACTGTGCTGTAGTTCAAGAAAGTTAAATAAATGTTAAATTAAGTTATGTTAGTGATTATGTGCCAATATTTCGAATAATGACAATCAAGCTATTATCACGCCAAGCACGATTTTAGATGTCCTCTCAAAGGCCTGATGTCATGAGTAACCACCATGACGTATCGAATCACAAGAAGCAGTGTTAGGTGCAAACTTCCTATGTCAGCTAGAAAACACGTAGATACATGTGGACGCTTGAATCCCAAAGCTTCCCTCTTTACTCCCTTAAAACTTGCTTTTTATTTTTATTTCATCCCTCACCCCCTTTATATCAATTACGGAGCTACGATCAAGGCAGCTCTACCTTGGAAAGAAAAGAAACCCATAAGTCCTTTTTAACTTGATTGCTTACCTGTGACCAAACCTGCCAATCATGCAGCATGTGAACGCATTTTCACTAAAAGCTGATCCTATTAGCAGATGGATAATGCCCTTTAGCCTATCATGAAAGAAAAGAAAGTCACAGTTATGATATGCAAAAGAATGAAAGAACAAAGTCTTCTTCAAGAATTACCACCAAAGGTGATGTCAAGACACTTCTCCGAAGTACGAACGAGCACTTTGTCAAAAAGAATTTCCCAGCTTGGACCATTAATGAGGACATTGATATTCAATATGGAAATGACGTAGAGAATTAGATAGGTGCAATACCACTATGGGATTAGTGGAGTGCCATGCCATACAATTAAACAAGTGTATGCATAGTATAAAAAGTAAGATTTATGTATGAACAATAGAAGCATCAGATAAGAAGAACTTTAATTATGCGATTTGTTGGAGATGAGTAAGATCTCGATCTCAACAATGGTCTATAATATGCAATATTTGTTAACTCAAAAAAGTTTAGCAATTTCATGATATGAAAATATGATTGATATGTGTATGAATGTTTAAATTATTTATGTTGTATGTATTATAAATACAATATGACTTATAAGTATGATATGAAATAGTTGCTAACAAAAGAAAAATGTTTAGTAACTCTATGATATGAAGGTATGAATGACATGTATATATATGATATTTTTATGAATGTTGTGTGTATGCATGACATGAACAGGAATGCTATGATTGATGCCTGTTATATGTATTATAAATACAATATAATTTATAAGTGCCATGTAATGCATAACAAACATGCACAACAAGATTAATAAAAAAAACCCATTAAGAACCCAACCTACTAGATTACGATAAAAGGATAGATTCCATAGAATCAAAATCACGATAAGGATAAATACATGGATCCTTACAAGAAAATTAGGATGTAAGCAGAAGTTTAAGATATAAGAGAAAAACTTCCCAAATGTCATACACTGTCTATGGGTAGTTACTTCTAAATTAGTATTAGACCAAATAAACCCCACTATAGTAATCTCATAATGAGATGTCCCCACCTAGCCTATAGTAAAAAAAAATCAATCAATAAATATAAATAAAAATAAATAAGTTATGTGGATCTATCGAACACCATCCTATAAGAAATTAAGATCTCGTTAAGTAGAGATTGTTGAAGCAAAGATTACTTCCACTCACCTGAGAGATGTAAGAAATATCACAAGGGTACTATAAGAGAATAAGAATGACAATATACATGCATTAATATATAATGACAATATACAGTCATTAACAGACCCTTTTAAGAATTAAGAAAGAAAAGACTTCAGGATGGTTTAAAATCTAAACCCCTCTGATAGAGTTATGTAACTCTAATAGAGTAACCATAACAATAGAAAACCAATGGAAATTTCTACACACAAAAAAAATATCCCATCATATGACTCCATGACATCTACTCATCCATAGCTAGAAACCTAGTTTAAGATAAGTGGATTGCTATGTTCTTTTAAGGATATAGCTTGCCATGTTGTTAAATGACCTTTAGTCATCAAGGGCAAAAAACCAATTTTAAGATAAATAGACAGATACCTCCGCTTAAGGTAGCAATTATAGAATTCTTAGCTAATCTAGTAAGCTTACAAAATCTAGGCTACTAAGCTAAGAAGACCATCTCAAGTAGAAGTGGTCCCCCTCTAGTTAATGAAGTCTTTAGATAGATGAGATTTTTGGAATAAGCAAGATTGGAGACCTTAGATTCAAACACCAAACCCTCACTAGTAATCATGCTCTACAAAATGTGAGTATAGGGATAATAAAACCTATTAAGGTCCAATCCTCTAGAATTAGTGGTGGAGCAAACTTTTGAGAGTATTGCTTAACCTTTTAAGAAAAACTTTGTTATGTAGCCAATGATCGGAGAAACCCTAAGTTATTTTCATTTAGAAAAGAAAAACTTTGTATGCTTAGTCATGTAAACTAAGCCCAACTACGATGTCATCCTTAGAGTTGTAATTACTAGGACTCATAACAAAGAACTTCCAAGCTAAGACTATGAAATTTATGACACGTCCCTCAAGGAATGATAGATATGAAGGAGTGACATTTTTCGAGAGTATCGATGCAATCTCCCTGATAAATGTATAGATAGTAACGACTAGAGAACCGATGACATCTAGTCAGTGTGAATAGCAAGTTTAAGAGTAAGATGTGAAGGCTTGGGACATAGCGACAGTTTAAGGGCCATTTATACGTCCTTCCCAATGCCAATAACAAGGTACACTAATATTAAGATTAGAGATAGTATACTAGGAGGATGAAACATGTAGTATTCATCAAGTAAAGTAGCACACATGAGGATTGTTTTGTAGGCAATTCTCAATAGTAGGAATTGTACAATAGGTAGGTAAGGCTTATAAAAGGCTCTTCTAGCCATGATAAGACTAGCATGATTTGCCATTTGCAAGTTAGAGCATATTGCTATATATAAAAAAAAAAAATATTAATCAAACCTAAGATTATAGTGTTACAGGTAACATGTTAGAATCATTATGACATGTTAAAACATAGACTTCATATAAGATTCTAAGAATAGGTGTCAAGCCAAAGCTGTTCATCTGAATGATAGATGAACATAAAAAAAACGATAGATTTCTTCTTGATAAAATTTTGAAGCCATCAAAACTAATAACCCATAAGCATACTTCTTAGTTATTTTCCCCACATTATTGCCATCTACAAAATATATATATCTATATATATATATACACGCACATAAAATACCCAATAGAAAAAGACTTCTAGTATACCCATCCCCCTCTTGGAAAGAAATCTTATTAAATTCTAGGTTGAACATTAAGGACTAGATTAAGAATGACCTGAAGTAGTCAATAGAACTACTATCTATAACCATGAAGATAGAATACCATGATATTAGAAGACCCAATCTATGAACTAGGACCATCAACAGATGCTTTTGATCCTAAATATTAATAATACCCACCCAATTAGAGCAGCAAGGATAGAAACCCATTAGCTATGAAAAGAAAAGTTTAAGAGCCCGATTAAGTTAAGATTAAGATGAAAAAAAAGAGAGTGAAAATAAGCATATGGTGCCTCATTGAACAAGTTCACAGCTCTTAGTCTGGCTTAGACTTGACAATGAAATAGAATAGTAGTAGAAGACTATCTTAGAAAGGACTTGAAGCCGGAGACACAACCCTTCCCAGAAGTAGTAAGGAAGTCTTAGAACAATATAGGACAATAAAGTGGCCTAGAAAGAAGGAACATGTAGCCAACTATAAACATGAAATTCATGTTTAGAGAAAAGTTAAGACACATCATGAATGTTTCCACAGTGGAAATAAGATTGATCATAACCCCAAATAAGAGATAAGTATTGCAAATTGTAAAATACCATAAGATGACATATATAGGATTATGCCATTGAACAAGTTGAGACAGTTAAGGCTAGAATGACATCTATTTTCTAAGGAAATATATGCTCAAAAGACTAGAATTACAATCTCAAGGGAGGTAGGACGTAGACAAGACTCTAAAAACCTCTTATAGGTTAAAGAGACAGTGCAAATTTTTCTCTTTAGAAGAGCATAGCACCCTCAATAGTAGAAGATTTAGAACTAGAATAATTAATAACCCGCAGAAGGGTTGTTAAAGGGGGTTAAATGACCCACCCACTTATGGCATGTTATGATAGTATGTTCTAAATCCTAAAACAAGAGCAAGTAAAGAGAATTGATGGTATGATTTTCCTATGTTAAGAGACCCTATTCGCCCCATAATCTCACATCAAAAAGGAACTTCTTGCTAGAAGGAAGATGAACCTCTAACTTACCACTAAGTATTTGAAGGAAACTAGTGATGGACACATTGGTTTTTATTAGGATTAAGATAATCGAGTAGAATTTAGAAAATTTTTCATGACCATTAAAAACTTCAGATTTTATCATAAAAATAATAGTCGTAATTTATAAAAATTTTTATAAATTAAATTGACTATTTGCAAGTCAATTTGATTCAAAATCTTGACTTAGCATAATTACATGCTTTACGGGTTTAACCCAAACTGTTTGGCATAAAATGCCATTTATGACTCCACATCCAATCTATGGATGCTCTTTAAGCTTTTCTGTAACCACTTTACAAATTGAAATTTATTCGTTTATGATTTTGCATTTGTCTTAAAGGCTCGTGCAATATTTGTGAATTACATTAGAATTTTTATAATAATAATAGTAATTTATTATTATTGTTATAAATCTCATAGCTATTTTCACTAGTAAGTAATTTATTATGCACGTATTAGACAATGTAAATTCTTGAATTTTTAATAATTCTTATGTCTTAGAAAATCCTTGTCATACTTTGTGATCTCATAAAAATAGAGATTGATTTTGCATACGAAAACTTTATGCTTACCATTTCTTAATCATGCTATTGTGTTTTTGGTTACAAGTTAACCTAAACTGGCATCGTATAGGAATTCCTTATAATCATATGAAGTCGGAAAATCATTTTTTTATCACATAATCCCAATTTAAATATTCTAATTAAGATTCTTATAAATGTCACTACTTTGGCTCAAACATGAAATTATTGAATCATGAACTTTTAGTTTAGCACATTAAATAATTATTTTTAATTATTACTCTCAAATTGTGTGTTTATAAATTCTAAGCTTGTACTTTCTCATGCACTTAATGAAGTAATTATAGAAAAATCCATAATTAATTGTACTTATTAATTTTTAGATTTTTTTGATCATTACAATCTACCTACCTAACAAAATTTTTGTCCTCAAAAATTAGGATAAACTAGTGGTATCCTACGACTTTGTAAGTTAAGCCTATGGGGTTTTCTTTCTTTTAGCAATTCCACCCCAAGTATCTTGATATAGAAATATGGCCTCATTTTCTAAAGGCTACCTTTCTCTTGTTCCTGGACTTGTACTAATCTTGTTTTGTTTCTTAAGTTGTGTATCTACATCCAAATCATGATGTAGTACATAGGAACTGGTCAAAAAGTTCTTCTTTTATTGCTTAATTTACGGATTTTTTTATCATCGAATCATCCAGACTAGTGATATTGATTGTCTAAAATATGTTTATTTACTTGTTTTAAAGCTTATTTTCATAACTTAGCTTGTGTTTTCATTTCTCTATTGAGCATGTCTTACTTTTCCCTAGGTGGATGAGAAAAAAGTAAATACGTTCCCATTTTTTGTATTCGTGAGTTCTCTCATGGTCTTGCTCTTGTGACTTCTCTAAAAATTTTTAGTGAAAAATATAATCTTTAATTAACATTCTTTTAAGTTTTAAAATTAAAAAAAAAATTATTTTGATCAAAGTTCAACATATAGATTATTATTTTAAAAAAAAAGTAAAAGTAAATGTAGTGAATATAGTTAATCACCGAGTTTGAAGACAAATGTTTCAAAGTCTATTATTTCAAAATAAAATCACAAAATCCATAAAAGTATGGATAATTCTTGAAAATGTTTTTTAAGACAATATGAATATTTTAGTAAGACAATAATGCAACAAGAGAATTAGAATTTACTGTAAATATTTTTAAGAGCGAGAATATTATAGTTTTAAACAGTACAACTATGTTTATAGAAATTTTGAGTTTACAGATCAAATTTGACCAATCTGTCACGGCACTAAATTAGACTATGAGGTCTCATTGTCTACAAATACATGGATACAAAAAGAAAAATCAGGCCAATAACAATCAGCCATTCCTTCTCTCTCTATTTTCTTTCTCCTCCCTTCACTATTAAAAACTCTAGTTAAGGATTTCACCTCTATTTTTGACACCTTTAGCACTAACAGAAAGCTCTCATCAAGCTAAGTTTAATGGTGTGTCATGTGCCCATAACTCCACCAGAGCAAGCCGCACTCGCTAGTCAAAGTGGCAAAAATACCCAAAAAATTTTGGCAAGATACCTTCATCATCCGGCATCCGATCAAGATGATTCTTGTTCCTAGACAACCACCATGACGAGAGGAACAAGTCCCACCCTTGTTCGCACTTCAACAATTGCCAAAGAGCTCCACCCAAGCCCCACCATGATAAGCCTCTACATCCCCATGAATTGCTGCCTACTGAAGGAGGAGGCCGACACCAGCCATCCCATTAGACTCAGATGGTCCTATGGATGGAAAACCATAGACAAACCCAATCTACCATAGCACTTTGAAGACTGGTGAACGCCCACCAAAGATGTCGTGGCCCTTGTCGCTTCGACAATCCACACCACAGCAAGGCATGCCACCGGTGCTATTTGAACAAGAGATAGACAAGGAGTAAAATGTCTAGGTCAGTTTTAGGATCCTGTGGTTGGAGGACATCCGTCGAACACCGCCACCATGAAGCCATCGTGAGGAATATTGATCCCTATTTTTCTTGCAGCCACCATTGAGGTCAATTGACCTTACCACTATGTTCAGAGGATCAAGGGGAGCAAATCCCCTTGATCAATTTCACTGAAGGATGCTGCCTCATAGTCGTTCCATGAATGTTGTTGGCCATCACACCGAATCATTGCGATTTCTTCAAATCTAATGGCTTCAACTCAAATTAATGTGGGGAATATACTCAAAAATGAGTGGGTAACAAAAGCCCTCAACCAATTTTGGTCCACCACCACCAGAGAATTAAGATCGGAACATTCCTAGCCATCCACAATCGTTCAAGGACCACTATCGAGGATGCTTCATAGACTACAGATACAGTGCGATACAACTAAACCCGCTCAACTCAGAGTCAAGGTAAGTAAGGAATCTCGCCTACAGCATGAACAGTTTTTAAATAAACTGTTTTATATGTTTACATAAAATTTATGACATGCATGATTAGTGATTTGTCACATTATGTTATGTTATGATGTGATGTTACGTTATGATGTAATTATGATTTAATATGTTTATGTCATGCCACGTCATGTGATGTATGCAATATTTAAATCATATTGTTAAGTCACCTTCAAGTTAAGCATGTTTACGATTTATGCTTTATGATTTATGTAATTATGAGGCTATGTAGTAACATGCCATACTGCATACACATAATAAGATAAGTGAAATTAATAAGACAAGTTA
>CAMOHE010052581.1:145374-156672 GCA_946598075.1 Artocarpus hirsutus | reverse complement strand
TGACAATTATCCATATAGTATTCTCATAGCGGGTCGATCCAATACATCATTTTTTAAATATGTATCTATGAGTTGACTTAGTATCTCATACACATGATTAGTAAAACATAATCATCAATCAAACTTCATACTAGTCTTCATTCATTATTATCCCAATAATAATGACCGACTAGGGATAATTTAGAATATAATTCAATTTTCACGTAAGAGTTTTACTATCAAGTCACATACTTGATGACCTTAGGCAGAATTAACTATTCATGAAATTAGAATAAAAAACAATAATAAAAATGCCTCTTTATTAGTAAAATGCAAATATAATGAAGTTAATATGTGGTCATTACATAATTGGCCTATGGCACATCACTAACACGCTCTCCATTGACGGAGAAGATGAGGGAGTCCATGATAGAAGGTCTCACCAGAGGGCCAAGCAGTCGTCGTTTTGGCTGAGACTGAGAGCAAGAGAAGGAGAGAGAGAGACGATTTGAAGAAAATGGGGAGCTACAAATCAACCCCTTCAACGGGTGGGAGTTGGGGGGATTTTATTGCGCAACCCTCAATGGTAACAATGTCAGAGCTAATGCAACAGAGAACAATTGAGATTCTCCTGATTTGGAATCCCATCTGTGCACTGTAGATCGGGGATTGGAATCCCAAGAAAACAAAGAAGAGAAGAACTCGAAAACAGGGCATGGAAGGACCCAAATAGGGATTCAGATAATGACCTATTTACACTCACCAAACATGAACTGATGTGATCTTTTTAACTCAAATTTGTTTTTGAGTACAATGAGTTAGGATAGTTTACCAACTAAATAGGGCTAGACCAAATAGAAGTCTTAGTAAAAATAAAAGTATGAATGAAAAAGACAAGATACTCATATCTAAAAACAACCTCGCACGGCCCTTAATACTATGTCATGCCCCTCATGTTGGCCCGTATCATGCCTAAGAGAAGTTACACAACCAGAATTTCCTACAGGCTTTTCGAGAAAAGTGTAAGAAAGATGAGTGAATTAGTCTAGAGTTGAATGTTTTGTGAATATCAAATTTTATCAGCTGTTTAGCAGAGTGATGGGAACCACGGTTCCTACAACAAACTCAGTTATGAATAGTATAAAGCCCTCACATGTTACGGTAACAATAAAAAAAAATTACTACAATATAAAGCTCTCATATGTTACAGTAAAAGTGGTTCTAACCAACGGTTACCACCACCCTTATTTAAATCCACGAACAAAATTATTGTTTATTAGTCAATAAATTAATTTGAAAATAATTTTAAAAATTTTATTTAGTAAAAAATTATTATATTGCTCACGTTAAGTAATTTTAAATAATTAAATTTGGTTAGGAAGGAGATTTTCAGATCAAGGGACTGGAACTCAGATTTTCAATTAAAAGCTAAATTTGAATTGAGACTCAGATACAGATTCCTGCGGCTATATTTGAGTTATAGTTTTTAAGCCTAGGCTGACCGTTTGGACTTCATAGCTTAAGTTGGGATTTCGGTTAAGCCTTTTTATTTTATTTAATTTTTATGTCTAAATGAGCAAAAAAAAAAGTAAAAAAAAGAGTATCGTTTAAGCACTAAAAAACGTTGAATAAAAAAATATTATTTGGAATGGTTGCCCCTCAAACTTGTTGCATATTTGCGATTTGTTCTCTGAATTTTTAATTTTGGCAATTGCTTATTGAATTTACAAATATGTAACAAATCACCCCTCATTGATTGCAATTTTAAGTTTTTGACTAAAATTGACATATGATTTTCACATGGATTGTTAACTAAGAGCATAAGAGCATGTTTGGTACACCGTATTGTATTATATTGTATTGTATTGCATTGTATTGTATTGTATTAGTGTTATGCATTACATTGTTTGGTTTTGCACTGTATTAACCTGTTATATTACATTATACAATGTTTGTTTACCACCGTATTGTATTGTATTAGCATTTAAACTTTAAATATAATAAATTTAGATTATGGTTTTGGGGTCAAATTTCAGGTTCAAGTTCAATGTTGGGATCGGAGTCGAGATTTGAGACCGAAGTCGGTGTCGGGGTTGGGGCCAAGATTTAGGACTGGGCTCAGGTTGGGATTTAGGACTGGTGTCAGGGTTGGTCTCGTCTCATTCTCTCTACACTCTCCTTCCTCATTCTCTCTATTTTTTTGAATTTTTTTAGAAAACCTATTATCAATATAAAAATTAGAAATTAAAAATTTTAGTCCATAATGGTACTGCATCTATTAAAAGAAAATACCACATATAATTTACATTGATTTAGACAAGACGAAAATTAAAATAGAAATACCATAATTGAAAATAAGTCTCAAACACAAATCAAATACTAAGTAGTATAGATTCCCACAAGGTGTAAACACAAAATATTGTAGCATGTTAAATATTTAAGTCATTAACCACCTAAATGTTCTTAAATGCAGGTTAGTTTCACAAAACCAAACCACTCTATCATGGATATCGTATCTTCCTCATGATTCTCCTTACAAATGTCCAACGCAATGATGCATCAATCGACATAAATGTTGCCACATATTGTGGTTTCTCTAAACTGTATGTCAAGACATCAAGTTGATACTCATCCGAGAGTCCCATGTTCTTTAACTCCAAAGCAATGTCCTTTCCATCTCTATTTTCTTGAACAAGTTGCTCACTAATTAGTCTCATTTGCTCAAATGATTGCTCAAACATTTTCTTGAATGAGGATGCAATTTCCAACATTCCGTCATCTGAGCGTGATCATTTCCTCCGATTAGATGATCTAGACGACGTTTGATTCACTGACCTTGTATCATCATTTTCTGTAGCATCATCAGCTCCTTGATCCATATGATCAACCATATCTGCTGGTGTTTCCACTCCCCGACCAATTGCTCTATCTTTTCCAAAGATATTAGCCAACCTTTCATAAATTGGAAAACTCTTGTTCCTCCAGCCTTCTGCATCCTTTTGATTCTACAAGATAGTTCAATATATAGTAATTAATTCCCATTAAAAAAAAATACTAGTGATTTGAACATAAAAAGTATAAGGCAAAGAACCAACCAACCGAAACATAATTCAACCACACTTGGTCGTTTTCACATTCCACACTTTTTTTATATCATTCTATCCAAACCCACTTCTGTTCAACATGTCATATACTATTCCATATTGCTTTTTCAACATTCGTATCTTGTTCTCTCTAAAACCATCGGTAGAGCTAGTGCATATGCATGCCTAAAAGAAGGATCTTTTCCCTCTTCAGTAGAATTTTTCCTCTCTAAAACTATCAACGGAGCTAAAAAAAAAAGAAGTCCCTATAGCTGGTGCACGTTAAAAATATGGTGTTTGGGCAGCATCAGAATCACTAAAGTCTTCAATTGAATTATCCATTCCCTAAATGAATGAATGACCATCAGACAATCCTTAATGAAATATCAGCCGTGATTATATACAAAAAATAAATTGGTAAACCAATAGGCAAGATATAAACAGAAGAAAAAAGAAAATTGAGGAATTATATTGACCACTCAAATTTTCCCTCCCTATAATGGGTCCACAACCAACCAGCATATGCTCCTCCATCAAAATGTCTGTTGTTCGATCAAGATCTTTGTAAATTTTGAATATGAATGCAAGAGGAACCTACAAATCTTATGCCATTCGTCAATGAATGATGACAGTATGATATAACATGCAATTATAAATAACATGAGTAATATCATCTTTACCTGTAATTGGATTGCCATCAATTGGCATTGTAGTTATGTATAAAATATCTTGTAGAATGAAGGCAGTAGCACAACTATTGTCCTTAAAACCCAATTCAAATAAAATCTATCTATGTCAAACATCTTGATAAGATCGTTTAATATATTATAAAAAGGTCTTGCTTATAACTAATAGAGAGGAAATGTTTGAAAACGGTTCTTTGAACTATCTGTTTCACATTATCATCGAGGTTCCAACTAGAAAGAGCATTAAAGTATTGTCCTGTCTTGATCAACAAATAAAGACATGGATTAGACGAAGATTATTTTGAGTGGATGATTGAGGTCAGAAGGAGAATTCATTAATGCAGGTTCTCTCTCTAAATTTTGCCAATTTGTTAACTTTCCCGTGGTCTTAGAAACCCATTTGATGTTTGACATTTTAACAAACAACTTATATGCATCATTTAAATCAACATACCAAATTCTCAAATCACAAAACAACGAGATCAAACTTTCACAAAACAAACAACCATCAAAATCAACCAAATCACAATATCACATTCACTTAAAAAAAAAATCTCAGAATTACCTTGATCGGATGAGCTTGATAGATGGTGGTCGGAGACAAATCTACACTAGGATGGAGAGAAATAGAGAACAGCTAGAGAGGGAGGCGGTGATAGCGAGCAGAGGCGGAGACTTTAAGAGAGAGACTTCCCTGTTGAAATAATCTATGGAAGGAGTCAATCGGATGAGCTTGATGGACGATGGTTGAAGAGAAAGCTATGCTAGGTCGGAGAAAAATAGAGAATGGTGGGAGAGGGGGGCAGCGAGGAAGGGATGGGAGTGAGAAGAGAGACTTCGCCTGTTGAGAGAGAATATGAAAGAGTCCAGGAGTCTAATACAGGAGGGAAACGAGAGGGAAACAAAGCCAGTATAAATTGTTTTGACTTAATAGTGCAATACAGTCTAATACGGGCTTATTTTTGTGTATTATATCATACAAGATGTATTGTATTAAATTGTCATCTTGTATTATTTTATACAATATATTTTTAATACCAAACATCGTATTATTTTAAAATAATACAATACGAAGTTTTAATACGGTGTACCAAACAAGCCCTTAGTTGGAAAACAGAACAACAATCTTGATTTGAAAAAAAAATAAAACAGGTGTTATGATCCCTCCCTCACCAAGACTACCTTTGGTATTATAACTAATAGCCGCTGAAAAATCTATCGAGTCTTTGATAGCATAGGAGATAAAAAAATAGGAAAGCCAGTCTACTATCTAAGCAGGCGAATGAGGGGGCAGAAACTAATTACTCTTACATTGAAAAGCAATGGCTTGGCCCTCATTTTCACGGCACAACGCTTACGCCATAACATGATAACAAACAAGGTATTTATCATAATAAAATCAGACCCAATAAAGTTTATGATGGACAAACCAATACCAAGAAGTAGAATAGCATGTTGGATGCTCCTCTTGAGTGAATTTGATATCTCTGTCGTCCAACCAAAGGCACATAAAAGTCAAGTGCTATCAGATCTCTTGGCCTTATGCCCTCAAGCATAAGATGACACCATACATGAAGAAATATAGGGGAATTGCCATTAATAATGATTTGGAAAGAAGAAAGGGGGGTACTAACTTTTGATGGATCTTTCACGACTGTAAGGTAGAGGCGCAGGAATAATATTAACAAATGAAAATGGAAGAAACGACATTCGCGCTCATTATCTTTTAAGTGCTTTAATAACAAGGCAGAATATGAAGCACTAATCATAGGAATGATGACAGTGAAAGGAGTAGGAGTTAAAAGAATAACCATCAAAGGAAATTCCAAACTTGTCATTCAACAGATGGAGGGTGAATTTGCTGTCAAATAACCTTCGTTGGCAAGATATCAATCAATAGCATAAAAATTGATGAATAAGTTTGATGAGTGCTTCTTCGAGCATATACCAAGGACCTAAAATAGATCTGTGGATGCTTTGGCTACTATGGCATGTAAAATTGAAACTACTAGAATGCAAGATCTTGTTTTTAGAATACTTGATTGAGAAGATTTAGTTCTACTTATAAATTGTAGAAACTAGAAGCCTATGTTTAGTTGCAGCTATAATCGAAACTTCATACACACTTCTTCACACAAAAGGAAGAACATAGAAAACAAAAAACTTAACAGAAAAATCTATCCAAGAAGTTTTAGTGCCTTTTTGAACCAGCAATTACAATCTCCATCTTGTGTCCTCTCTCTTTCTGTGATTTCACATTTTTTGCTCTCCCTCTAAGCCTCTCTCTTGTATCTAAAGAAGCAGCACTCTTTTATGCATGTCATCAACAAACTAACTAACAAAACTAATTGCTAAAGAATTACTAAATTGCCCTTGAATATTAAACCACACTATTTAACAATCTCCACCTTGGTTCAATATTCAATACATCACAATTACATGAATTTCTAGTCAAAATTCATTAAAAAACTTCTTCCACTCCCAAAAGCTTCAAGCAATGACTGAACTTAGCTGATGGCAAGGCTTTAGCCAACATATCAGCAAGGTTATCTTTAGTTGCCACCTTTTGTACAAATCCAACACCTTGTGTAATTACATCCCTAACAAAATGATACTTCACATCCACATGCTCAGTCCTCTTATGATGGACTTGATTTTTGGTTAAACAAATGGCACTTTGACTATCATAGAAAAAAGTTACTTTTTCAATCTCTTGTTGAGCAAGTAATTCAGACAAGAGACCCTTGAGCCATATGGCTTCTTTAACTGCTTCTATAATAGCAACATATTTAGCCTCTAAAGTTGAGAGTGCTACAACAGGTTGCAAGGTAGATTTCCAGCTAACTGTACAACCAAAAACCTTGAAAACATACCCTGTTAAAGACTTTCTTATGTCAACATTTCTAGCAAAATTTGCATCTACATAACCCTCCAAAATTTTGCTCACTGACTACCTTCTGACATACTTCAAACCATGACTAACTGTGCCAGTTAAGTACCTGATAACCTACTTCACAGTTTCCCAGTGAATCTTACTAGGTTTAGCCATGAACCTGCTTATTACGCTGACAGCATAAGCTATGTCAGGCCTGCTGCACACCATTGTATACATGGTACTTCCCACAGCACTTGAATATAGTACCTTCTGCATGAACTTGATGTCTTCTTCAATCTTTGGTTCCTACTGTACAGACAACTTGAAATGTTGGGCTAAAGGTATTAGGACAGACTTAGCTTGAGACATATTAAATTTCTTTACCACTTTCTTCAAAAATGTCCCTTGGAATAGGAAAAGTTCTCCTTTGTTTCGCTTCTGACAATTTCCATACCCAATATCTTGGTTGTTGAACCAAGATCCTTCATCTCAAACTCAATCTTCAACATTTCCTTCAACCTTGAGATCTCCCTTGTATCCTCACTAGCTATCAGCATATCATCAATGTATAGCAACAAATAAACAGGTTTAATGATAGCCTCGCATTTCATATACACACAACAGTCATGCCTGCTTCTCTGGAAACCAATTCTCAGCATAAATTCATCAAAATGCCTATACCACATACGTGGGGACTGTTTTAAACCATATAAGGACTTTTTGAGCAAACAAATCTTTCCTTCATTTCCCTTCTCAATGAAACCATCTGGTTGTTTCATGTAAATTGTTTCATCCAATTCACCATTCAAGAAGGCCGTTTTTACATCCATTTGCTCTAACTCCATATTAAATTGATTCACCAAGGCAAGTAACACTCTAATCGAACTATGCTTTACCACAGGAGAGAATATTTCAGTAAAATCTATTCCCTTCTGCTGAGTAAAACCACGAGCTACTAACCTTGCTTTGAACTGAGCTATCTCTACTCCTGGAATTCCTACCTTCTTCTTGAAGATCCACTTGCTGCCAACAATCTTCTTATCCATTGGTCTGTTCATAAGCACCCAGGTTCCATTCTTATGTAGAGAGTTCATTTCCTTGGTCATGGCTTCCTGCCACTTTGCACTATCTTCATTTCTCATTGCCTCAGCATATGTTGTAGGCTCTGTGTCATCCTCAATCTTTTGACCTGCTGTAAAAGCATAAGAGATCAAATTAGCATGACCATACCTTTGAGGTGGTCTATGTGTCCTTCTAGTCCTGTCCCTTGCCAAGCTATAGTTATCAGAAATAGTTCCTTGAGATGTGTCTTCAACATCTTGATCTCCAACTTCTTGATCTTGTGTTGTGGCTGTGCCAATCTAACTTTAAATCCTGTTAGGCTCCACCTCAAGCTCCAATATATCTTTACTGTCTTCATATGAAAATGAAGGATTTCGTGGTACCATATTTGCCATCTAGTTTTCATTGAAAACCACATCCCTGCTTATAATACATTTGCTATATCCAGGCTCCAAACACCATAGTTTATACCCCTTCATGCCTTCAAGATACCCCACAAATATGCATTTAAGAGCCCTAGGATCTAACTTATCTAGCGTGATGTGAGCATATGCAATGCATCCAAAGGTCCTTAATTTGCTGTAGTCTCCTGGCTTACCACTCCATACTTCTTGGGGTATCTTGAAGCCCAAGGTAGTAGATGGACTTCTATTAATAAGGTATGTTGTTGTGCTGACTGCCTCTGCCCAGAAAGTTTTTGGCAATCCTACATTACTAAGCATGCATCTAACAAGTTCAAGTATGGTTCTGTTGAATCTTTCAGCCAAGCCATTTTGTTGTGATGTCTTCCTAACCGTGAGGTGTCTTGCCATCCTTGTTTCTTTACAATATTGTGTAAACAAGTCAGCATAATATTCTAGACCATTATCAGTCCTGAGTTTCTTGACTTTCTTGCCTGTTTGTGTTTCAACAAGAGTCTTCCACTCTTTAAATTTTTGAAGTGCATCATTCTTGTTTTTCAAGAGGTACACCCATAGTTTCCTTGAATAATCATCTACTATTGACAGAAAGTACTTGGATCCACCTTGTGAGATGGTTCTTGAAGCCCCCTAGAGATAAGAATGGACGTAATCAAGAACACCTCTTGTTCTGTGTTTTGCTGCAGTAAACTTGAGCCTTCTTGCCTTTCCTAAAGCACAATGATCACAGAAGCTAAGAGTGTCAATTTTATCCCCACATAGTAATCCCTGCTTGCATAATTCTTCTAGGCCTCTTTAACTAACATGACCTAGCCTTTGATGCCATAGTTAAGTTTTGTCAATTCCTCCACTAATCGCATTAGCAGACGCCCCAATTACTGTCTTTCCAATCAAGGAATAAAGGCCATTGGCCCAAATTCCTTTCATTACACCCAAAGAGCCCTTATAAATCCTCAAATTTCCTTTTTCACATCTATAGCCATATCCATTTCTATCAAGTACAACAAGTGATATTAAGTTCCTCTTTAATTCAGGAACATACTTGACATCCTAAAGAATTCTTTCTGCATCATCAAACATCTTGCTCCTCTTGGTTTCTATTCCCATGACTTTGCATTCCTTATTGTTTCCCAGAAGCACAGCTCCAAATCACCCAATTTAAGAGTCTCAAACCAACTCTTATTTGGACTCATATGATATGAACACCCTGAATCAAGAATCCATTTTTTACTGGATTCTTGATCAGTCAAGATCAAGATCTCTGCACTTTCATAGCCATCTTCTACAATGGCTGCATCCCCAGAATCCTTCACCTTGTCATTTGCCCTATTCTTTCTTTCAGGACAATTTTTCTTAAAGTGCCCCTCCTTGTGATACAAGAAATACTTCCTTTTGACTTTGGATCTTGATCTGGATTGACTTCTATTCTTGAAATCACGTCTCTTAGGTCTTACACGAATTGCAAGACTCTCTACAGGGCCTTCTTCCTTCTTACTTTAAGAATTTGTCTGTAATTCCTTGGAATTTAGAGCTGCTTTGACTTCGGCCATAGTCAATGATTCCTTTCCATATAGCATTGTATCTACAAAGTGTTCATACCTTTTTGGTAGAGAACTCAAGAGAATGATTGCTTGGTCTTCACCATCGATCTTTACCTCTAAACTCTTTAAATCCAAAATGATCTTATTGAAGTCATCCAGATGTCCCTTTAGAGACTTTCCATCATCCATTTGAAGAGCATAAAGGTGTTTTTTCAAGCACAATCGGTTTGCCAGAGATTTCTTGATATATAAAGCCTCAAATTTTCCCCATATTCCATCGGTTGTGTCTTCATCGGTGACTTGCTTGAGGACTTCATCTCCAAGACTTAGCAAGATTGCACTGTGAGCCTTGTGTAGCACATCATCTCGAAGTTTCTCCTCTATCTTCGCCATTGATTCATTTGACAGTGCAGCGTCTAACCCCTAGTGAACAAGGAGCGCCTTCATCTTCAATCTCCACAGGCTAAAATCGTTTGTGCCTATGAATTTCTCAATTTCAAGTTTTGCCATCGCCATTGCCATTGCCTTCTTCTTCAACCTGGCTCTGATGCCACTTGTAGAAACTAGAATCCTATTTTTAGTTGCAGCTATAATCGAAACTTCAAACACACTTCACACAAAAGGAAAAACATAGAAAACAAAAAACTCCACAGAAAAATCTATCCAAGAAGTTTTATTGCCTTTTTCAACGAGCAATTACAATCTCCTTCTTGTGTCCTCTCTCTTTATGTGATTTCACGTTTTTTTCTCTCCCTTTAAGCCTCACTCTTGTATCTAAAGAAGCACCACTCTTTTATACATGTCATCAACAAACTAGCTAACAAAACTAGCTGCTAAAGAATTACTAAATTGCCCTTGAATATTGGACCACACTATTTAACATAAATGATGAAGAAATTGATGACGATGAATAGCAAAAACAAATAAAAAATAAGCTTGTCTAACCTTATGCAACTAATCTTAAATACGACACTTCGTCATGATTAACAACATACTCTACTATAAAAATTCTACTGAAATATTAGCCAGGTATCTAAACAAAATTTAGTCTGCAACAAGAATCAAGGAAGTTCATGACCTCACATGCGACATGGAAGGGCGTAAGCCATTACGAGGACTGCAGAGAATTTGATATTATTGGCCCGATATGAGCAAAGATGTTGCAGCTATGTAGAATACCTGCCTAGAATGCAAACAATGTTTAGCCCGACAGAATCTATCTCATTAACAGAAGTCCATAATTAGAGAAAGCCTTATGATGAATACCTTGGAAGCAAGATCATGCCAGTAGATAAAAAAAAAAAAAAAAAAAGATTTCTTAGACACATAGGTAAATATTGTATTTTAAATGGTGCCCTCTATAGAAAAGAATAAAACAGCAACGAGGCCTTGGATGAAGTTCATCAAGGAGATTATGGCGAACATCAAGGGGACGAAAACTTTTCGATGAATTGATGCGTAAGAGAAGTTACACAACCTGAATTTGCTACAGGATTTTCAAGAAAAGTGTAAGAAAGATGAGTAAATTAGTCTGGAGTTGAATGTTTTGTAAATATCAAATTTTATTGGCTGTTTAGCAGAGTGGTGGGAACCACAGTTCCCACAACAAACTCAGTTATAAATAGTGTAAAGTTCTCATATGCTACAGTAACA
>CAMOHE010052581.1:77967-135463 GCA_946598075.1 Artocarpus hirsutus | reverse complement strand
ATTTTAAATGGTGCCCTCTATAGAAAAGAATAAAACAGCAACGAGGCCTTGGATGAAGTTCATCAAGGAGATTATGGCGAACATCAAGGGGACGGAAACTTTTCGATGAATTGATGCGTATTGGATATTATTGGCCGACAATGGAAAAAGATTCTATGGAACATGTCCACACTTGGGCATTAGATTTAATAGGCCCCATTTCTCCCCCGTCTACAGAAAGAATATTGTTCTGGGCTGAAGCAATACCTCTCAAGAAAGCTACATCGGAGGTCGTGGCCACATTATCCTTGAACACATCATTTATCGCTTCGGAATACCGAAAAGGATTTTATCTGACAATGGAATACCATTCATGGGGAAACCGGTGGTCAAATTATTAGAAGATTACCAAGTATTTCATGGAAAATCCCCTAGAGATAATACAGGGAAATGGCATTGCTGAAGCTTTTAATAAATTGCTGTTGCGTGTTCTAAGTCGTATGGTTGATAAAAATCCCACACTATGGCATGAATTCGTTCCACCAGCGCTTTGGGCTTACTGAACTTCTAAACGAGGTTCCACTGGGTTTTCGCCTTTTTCTTTGGTCTATGTGTCAGAGGTTATATTGCCAACAGAAATCGTGGTTCCTTCCGCTAGATTAGCTGCAGCTGCCAGTATGGACACACACAACAAGCAAGACTATAGGAATTAGAATTGCTTGACGAGAGAAAGAATACAAACCAAAGTAACATGATACAATACCAATGCCAATTAGCTTGGGCATATGACAAGCTGATCCGACCCAGAATAATTTGTAAAGGTGATTTACTTTTAAAGGCCTCGGATCACGTTGAGCCCGTTTGGTAGTATTTTTAAAATAAATGAAAATAGTTTTGTTTTAAAAAATAAAATTTTTTTAAAATTATACTGAAAGTGTTTTTGAAATTTGTCTCAAAAAGCATGTAAAAACTTTTCCAAAAATTTTTGCGTCAACAAGGCCATTATGAAGGGAGTTCATGCTACAAAATTTAGTCTAAATTGGGAAGGTCCATTTGTCCTCGATGATATCAAATAAAGCGGGTATTGCATGCTCAAATACTTGAATACTGAAACAAGACTGCCGCATACAAACATCAAGTGCATAAATAAGCACTACGCTTGACAGTATGCATACATAAATGAGGTTGAAACGAGCATGAAGTCGCAAACTTTTCCTGTCTTCTAGTGTTTATCAATAAAGAGGATACAAATCTGGTTCAGTGAAACGTTAAGGTCTTTGTTCAAAAGTTGCATTGTTTTCATTAAGGAAAAAAAAAAAAACAGTTGCAATAAGTTTTACATTGTTTTCAAAAAAAATAATAAGAAATAAGAAGTGGAAGGAATGACCTAAAAAATGAATAACTTGGCATTTGCAACTAGCTTGGTTATCAAGCTGCCAAAAAAAAAAAAAAAAAAGAATTGCATAAGCTAGATTCCATTGCAACTTGTCATTAACTAGTTTAGTTGTAGCATAGTTTGTTAATTATTTTGCACGGCATTTTTCATATATATATAAATGTATATGTATATATGTACCTGGTTCTCACATTTAAAGAGGAGCACATAATTGCCTTTCAAACAAAAAAAAAAATGAAAAAAAATAAAAGAAAAGAAGGAATAGCATGCGGCTTTCCTAGCCAAGCAAAATTTGGGGGAATACATGGCCTGTTTGAGACAATACAACTTAGCACCTCCAACAGGCTCGACTATAAGCAAGAAAAACTGCTATCTAGAATCCATGGCATGATGGTTTCAAACTGCACATATAATTATGGAATTTTTAGTTGTCCGCGTCCGAATATGCCATCATCATTTCACACAAACAATTGAGAGAATTCACAGTTTTTCAGTCATAGAAATATAATAAAAAGATATCAATAAACCAATATGTGATATATTGATAACTATATTCAGCGTTACTCAAATAACGTCATAGTATCAATATTGTTTGAATCAAAATAGAACCCTAATCATATTAAGCCTCATAAAACTTTCATTTAGTATTAACAAATCTAGTATGTATAAAGTTTATTGTGTAAATTGTATCTATATATATATATATATATATATATATATATATGCACCACCCACCCCACCCCCCCGGTTTTTGACCCTCAAAGGCGAACTTAGTATTTACTACTGCATGGTTGGTTTCAAACTGTGCATTTGTATACCTGGTTCTCAACGCACAAAGGCGAACTTAACCGTGTCTATAAATAGCTCACATTCCTCAACTTGCGAAACACAATACAAAGTTAAAACAATACATTAGAAGTCAGTCTCTATTGCCTTGCAGACATTTTACGGTCCATATAATTCTCATCTCTTTTAACAACTTAAGTTATACAAAGACAACAACTTTATATAATTCCTTTAGCAGATCCAATTACTCTCACTATTCTTGACAGTCATGTTCACTAATCAAACCAGCGATTGGATTTTCCCTCCGTCTACATTCAAATATTATCATGCCTATTTTTATGTAATAATTTGATTATTAGAATTGTTATTAAATTAAATTTTATACCGATTATTGCTCTGTTATTTGATCATTTATTTACATTTTTACTCTTTATAAAAAAATGCTTCCAACGAACCCGAAACAAGGAGAAAACAAACAAGCAAATGCAAAGAAGAGAAAAACAAGCAGAGAAATACGAAGGGGCACAGCACGATTAGCTAAGTTCCTATTTACACTTATTACATAAGAAAATAGAAAATAAAGCTAGTGTTATTTTAGATATATAATATCAGCCACAATCACAATTCACAAGGTGTCTTTTAACATTATCAAACTTCCTAGTTTTTAATCATTTTCGTTTTGCGCGCTGTGGCATATAGAAGACATGAAATGATAATTTATATGTTCACGTGTTGGTATTTTTAATCTTACAATTTATAAAAGAAACGCGCGAAATATATGCAATTATTCAATTTATATATTTTGGTCCAAATAAATAAATGGAAAAATAAAATAATATATTTTCACGAGTTGGCATGAAATCTTACCATTTATAAAAGAAACGCGGAAAACATATGCAATTATTCAATTGATATATTTTGTCCAAATAAATAAATGGCAAAATAAAATAATATATTTTCACGAGTTGCTATGAAATCATACAATTTATAAAAGAAACGCGCGAAACATATGCAATTATTCAATTTATATATTTTGTCCAAATAAATAAATGGCAAAATAAAATAATAATGCCCTAGTGCAATTATTGGATGATATTTTTTCTAAAAAGAAGCATCCCAATACATGAGTTGGGTGCCCCCAAAAAATAAATGATAATATAAGTTAAGTGGCTTACCGGCGACGGCTGATGACGGCCGTCGCGGCCTAAGGCAATTGCGTTTAACCAGCCTTTATGCACTATTTGTTGAAAGAAGGTGCCCTCCTCCTCGTGTATATTCAACATATTACATTATTTTTTTGACGAAGATTTAATTTTTTTTAAAAAAAATTTATAGTTTACGTTTTGATTTATTATTTTATAAAAATTTAGTTAATTAAAAAATATTTAAGTGAAGCAAATTTTAAAGAAAAAAATATATGGTGAGACGTACTAGGCAGAAAATTAAATAGAAGTACATGTAAAAAGAATTATTTAGAAGAGTTGCAGGAAAATGTTTAGATAAAACCACATTTAAGAATAAATTATTTCAGTAAGACAATTAACGCAAACATATCATCTGACGGCCGTTGGTAAAAAAAAAATTACATGGCACAGAGAAATTCTTAAAAAAATAAATATCTTAATGATGCACAGAAAAGTATATAAAAAGAAAAACAAAACTACAGAAGCAAAAAATGCGGAAAAAAGAACACATAGAAAAGTGTCAAAGTAAAATGCAGAAAACTATTCAGGTGTATATATAAGAAGAATTTATTTGAGCACATTTAAGGGAAAACTATTTTGATCACAATTATAAAAGAAATATCTGTGAAGCTAACATATGACAAATACGTTTTAGAGAACTATTATTAAAAAACTAAGAGGAGTATATTTGTAAGAAAAAATATTTTGATGAAATACATATGAAAATCATAAGAGGGGGGAAGCAATAAAAAATAGAAATAAAAAAAGAGGAGGAACAAAAATGAAGGCCAAAGGATATAAATAAAAAAAGAAGGACAAGGAATAGAAGATCTCTAAATATTCCATTCTTGTACAAAACCACATACAAAACAAATTTATTGGATAAGAGGTGGAAAACTATGTAAAAGTCTATATCTTTAATATATATATATAAAGTGAGAATAAGTTTCATACGATGCTTTCAAGATGCTTGAAACTTAAAACGTTTCATCGTTTCTTTTTACAAAGGTTTTTTTTTTTAATTTTTGAGCCAAAACATTTTTCTAAAAAATATTTTTTCTCTTTTTTGTCCCGAAACTTTTTTATTTTTCTTCCAATTTTTTTTTTAATTTTAAAGTTTTTTGTAATGTGCACGGAACAAAAAAAAAAAAAAAACATATATACAAGTACCAAAGTAATATACTTAAGTAAGATGTTAAAAACCAGATGGATATAAAAAGAGGAAACAAAAAAATGTTTACATGGGCAATTGAGAGAAAAAAATATTTAATGAAAAATAACTATAAGAAAAATACTTAAAGGGATTTACTCGTAAGAAAATTATTTTATTGTAGTCAAATTAGAAATGAAAAAAATTATTTCAATAGGGTAATTAGGGAAAAATATGAGGCTTACATTTGGAAGAAAATGGGGAAAAAGTGTATGGATAGTGATAAAGATGTCAAATGAGCTAGCCTGGCTTGGCCTAGTTCATTTAATTTACGCCCAAATGTACCCGTGTCGTGCATGAGCTTATCTATTTATTTATTGTGCGATGTTAAGACCCGACCCAATTAATTTTTATAGCATCAAGTTTAGTCCATGGCTTATTTATTAATAAATCGTGCCCATAAATTGCTTGGGCTATACTCGTGCCTGTCTTGATGCTCGTGTTTTTTTTTTTTTTTTTTGTACTTTTAACTCTTAATGTGCCATTCTCTCGCCTAGTGCTAAATTTACCAAAAAAACAAAATAAAAACACTAAATCGTAACAAAAAAAAGTGCATTATTGATTAAAAAATCTTTTTCTGAGGACAAAAACATTGTAGAATTGTGTATGGTGTAGTTTTCATTATTTAATTTTCATATAAATCAAAAAGTGTAGGTTTATATTAGCAATTGATAATTTACCAACAACAAAAAACTATTTGATCTTGTTTCTTTTTTAATCATATCTCTTAGAAATTTAAAATTTCTTTATAAAAATATTTATAAAAATATAAAATATATTAGTAACATTAGTTTTAAATTACATATTTTAATCATGCTTATAATTAGACACCAATTGTGCTTTTTACGTGCTCGTGCTCATCCTCAAGTCAGGCGTTATCATGTTATGCTCTTAACATACTTTGTGCTTAAAAATTATACCAAATCTAGCCCGTTTAATAAGTAAGATAGGCTAGATATATTTAATAATCATGTTGTACCATATTGTGTCTATTTTTAAATGTGTTGTGCTCATGTCGGGCCATTAAGCCCGGCCTGTTGTAACAATAGCAGAGACAAAAGGCAATAATAAGAAAATGGTAGAAAAGAGATAAAGAAAGAAAAAAAAAATTACGCCTTTTTCCTAAAAAATAGGGGAAACGGATTCTTCCGTATACCAAATCAAGTTTTGATTTGATTGTTAATTATTTTCATTTTGTTTTAGAACGGGATGTCTCAAAATGGCATATTTAGCGCCGCACCATAACGTCCAGCCAAGCGGTACGCAGCTCTTTTCACAGCCCGTCTTCCTTGCATTATATATGCATTGGTACATAACAGAGCCCAAGCTAAGTTTAATCTCTCCTGTGGTCCGGGAATACTTGTGTTCGTATCGATGTTTATATTTTTTGTTATACTTTTTATTTTTAATGTGTCTTTTTCTCGTATAATGTTAAATTAAAAAAAAATAAAAATACTAAATCTAACAAAAGAAAGTGCATTATTGTTAAAAAAATCTTTTTCTAAGGACAACAGTGTTGTAGAATCTTGTACAGTGTGATTTCTATTATTTAATTTTTTATATAAATCAAAAAGAGTAAGTATATATTGACAATTGATAATTTACCAATACGAAGTAATCTATTTGATTTTTTTTAATCAAATCTATTAAAAATTTAAAACTTCTTTATAAAAATATAAATACACTAGTAAAATTAGTTTTAAATTGTCTATTTTAATCATGCTTATAATTGAACCCCAAATTGTGCTTTTTTACATGTTCATACTAGCATTGGGCTTTGACTATGTCATGTCCTTAATTTGTTTCGTGTCTAAAAGTTGCACAAAGTCCAGCCAATTTAATAAGCGGGATAAACTAAGCTCATTTAATAATTATTTCATGTTGTACCATGACTGCTTTTTAATATGCTGCGCTCATACTATCATACTAGGCTCGGCCTATTTTGACACAGAGATAGTGGAGAGAAAAGACAATAATAAGAAGATGGTAGAAAAGAGACAAAGGAAGTCCTTTCGTAAAAAGTAGGAGAAACGGATTCTCCTGTATACCAAATCAAGATTTGATTTGATTATTAATTATTTTCATGTTGTGTTAGAACGTGATGTCTCAAAATTGCGCATTGCAACTTGTCTTCCTTATATTATATATGCATTGGTACATAACAGAGCCCAAGCTAATTAAGTTCAATCTCTCCTTTAGACCCCAGAAAAAAAAAAAGTTCGAGCTCTCAAAAGACCAAAGTAAATTTACTTGTCTTCTCATATTTGCTTGCTTAGTAGGCTTTTTGCTAAAGATGGGTTCAATAGGCTCCAAGAAGCCTCATGCAGTTTGTGTCCCATTCCCATCACAGGGTCACGTCAACCCCATGATGCAGTTAGCCAAGTTTCTTCACTCAAGAGGCTTCTACGTCACCTTTGTCAACACTGAGTTCAACCACAGGCGCTTGGTCAGGTCTATAGGCCCTGACTTTGCCAAGGGCTTCCCGGATTTCTCCTTTGAGACCATACCGGATGGCTTGCCTCCGTCGGATCGAGATGCAACTCAAGATGTTCCATCATTATTTCACTCCACTAGAAAGAATTGCCCTGGTCCATTTAAAGAGCTGCTGTTGAGGCTCAAGTCGTGCTCCGAAGTACCTCCAGTTAGTTGCATAATTTCTGATGGGGCTATGAGTTTTGGGATAAAGGTTGCTGAGGAATTGGGAATCCCACAAGCTCAGTTTTGGCCAGCCTCTGCTTGTTGCTTCATGGGATTGCTGCAGTTTGACGAACTTGCTAAAAGAGGCATTATTCCATTTAGAGGTACCATGCTTTATTGGACCTACTTGAACTATATTTCTTTCAATTTACGGATGATTTTTTTACTAGACTTGAGTATGCAAACTTTGGCTCTATATACAGCTTGCTTTTATGCATTGTCTAGATAGATTCCATGCTTCGTATAAAATAGTATAAATTATATGATATGCGTGTAGGATATTATTATGCATCAATTAGTATTCCCTGTAGAGCACAAAACTAGATAAAATTTAAGCCAAAACCATTTTCATTGATTTTTTGGACCCATTTGTTTGGAAGTTTACATGGTTTGGACTAAAATTTCTCCTTTGAACCAGTATTTAACAACCAAAAATTGAGGTCGTTGCAACCTATAATAAGTCAATTTGAACCCAAAATTCCTCCCGTCTCTGAAAATACTCCTCTCTCTCTGTTGTTTTCAATGATTTTGAACACTGAAGTGTACATTGCCCGGCTTATTTTTCAAACCATGTTTTTCAAACTTTTAGTAACATAATCTATAAGACAATTCCTACGAAAGTGTCTAACTAATAGAGCATAAATATTTCATTCATTTGTTTTTGAAATTGTCCCTTTTTTCCGTGAACATTTTGCAATATCAGAAGATAACTCAATGCTCCATGAATCTCAGATGGGAACTTCATGCATGATGGCAGTCTTGACAAGCAGATAGATTGGATCCCAGGCATGAAAAATATCCGACTCAACGACTTACCAAGCTTCCTCAGAACACAATCTTTGGACGATATAATGTATGAATTCCCTAAAACAGAAGCACAGAACTGCCTGAATTCCTCTGCAATCATCTTCAACACATTCTATGAGTTGGAACAGGATGTGCTGGAAGCAATCTCAACCAAGCACCCAAACATCTACGCTGTAGGTCCACTTCCTTTGCTCAACCGACATCTTTCCAAAAGCCCACTGAAATCACTAAGTTCGAGCTTATGGAAAGAAGACTCGACATGTCTTGAATGGCTGGACAAAAGAGAACCCAATTCAGTTGTCTATGTGAACTATGGGAGTGTCACCACAATGACCGAAGAAGTCCTCAGAGAATTTGCTTGGGGGCTTGCAAAGAGCAAGCATTATTTTTTGTGGATAGTTAGGCCTGATATTGTGACAGGTTCTGATTCAACAACATTACCTCAAGAATTTTTTGAAGAGGTCAAGGAAAGAAGTTTAATAGCAAAGTGGTGTCCACAACAAGAAGTTTTAGAACATTCTTCGGTTGCAGTTTTCCTCTCACATTGTGGTTGGAATTCTACTACCGAAGCTGTATGTGCTGGTGTGCCTTTGATCTGTTGGCCTTTCCTTGGAGATCAGCAAACGAACTGCCATTTTGCATGCACCACTTGGGGTGTTGGGGTGGAGGCGAACAATAATGTTAAGAGTGACGGAGTTGCTGCCCTCGTGAAGGAGATGATGGAAGGAGATAAAGGGAAGAAATTGAGAGAAAAGGCTCAAGAGTGGAAGAAGAAAGCGGTTGAAGCTACTGATAGTGGGGGTTCATCTTATTGTGATGTTGATAAATTGATAAAGGAGGCTCTCCACTATCATGGATAATCATGGTTTTTTTCTCTTTTTTTTTTTTTAACTCTCTAGCGTTAAAATAAGGGCCAAATATTTTGGTTCATTGCTCGAATGGCAACAGTTATAAAATTCATAAAAAAAGGAATAAATTTGGTTGTCTTATTTTCAAATACATACATATATATATATATATATATTGAATTGGTGGCAAGCAAAGGCCCATAAATAATAAAATAAAAAATAAACAGCTGGAAGTGTTTGGAGTTGATGAATTCAGAAAGAATTATCTTATGCTTATGCTGTATTTTTTTAATCGGTTGCTTAGCCTGATTATCTCTTTCACAATATGAGATTCTTCTAATAGTAACAAAAAAAAAAAAAAAAAATCTTAAAAGAAAAAAAGAGCAAAAAAAAATCAATTGAATAAAAACAAAAAACTTTCGTTATTGAAGTGCTTATATTGGGCCAATTCATTGTAGAAAAGGTTAGAATTCTTTAATTGGTCTTAAACATTCACATAGAATTGGATTGGAACTAAACTAATGAGAGACTTTTTGTCGATGTACTTGTAATAAACCCATGATAAAACTACTGAATTATTGATAACTTTTATGGAGCATAAAGCCTGAATCATTCAGCCGTGCCGAGATTGGCTCTTTAAAGAAACAGCTAGAAACATACAATTGAACTTCATGACGTTTACCCTACAAATAGAGTCTGCTCTAATTTGTCCAAAAATTTTCAATTTTCTTAGTTGGTATCAGATTGTCTGTTTGGACTAAATTTCTCAACCTCTCTTATTGGACACTTAATAGGTCATGGAAGCGGCCCAAGCTTCTACTGCATTATCTGGTGGCTTCCGCCGAGGCTCTGCCTTGCAGAGCATTAACCATATTGCCCATCTCTCCGGTGCTCTTGTTGGCGTGGTTCTGGTCTGGCTTCTCAGTAAAGTTCCTTCAGAACCTCCACATCAAGAAGTATCCAACTTGCGTAGGAAACCAGACAGAAAATAGACGGATATTTGTTTGTATATGAGATTATTCTTTTATATTGAAAAAAGCATATTCCTCAACACTTCCTTCTTCTGATCTTGTACTAAAATTGTTCCCCAAATAAATGGATTCAAGAAAGAGGCAGCAAATGACTTTCGATAACTCTGCCACAACTGTGGTGAGCGCTGAAATGCATGATAGAGAACAGTTAAGTTAGTGAAAACCAATGTGTATTTTAGGATTATATATGGTGTTATTATGACAGCAAATCTGCTGCAAACTGGTTTATGCAAGCATACAACTGAGAATTCAAGGCACATCCTTGATGTTCCCACGTTTTCAATGACGTTTATTTGGGTTGAGGTGCCATCACCTTCCCTATTAAAATTTTCACGTAGGGGCCTATAATTTTCTTTTCTTTTCCCCTTTTTTTTAGGGGGCATTTCTTTATATTTCTCTATAATTTATTTCTCCTGAAAACTTATTAACTTTTAGGAGGCAAGAGGACTCAACATTAATTCTAACACTCAGTGAGAGGGTCAAAATATGAATATTTAATTATAAGCGTGAATGCTAAAGGCATAAGATGTGATGGCAAGTCTAACGCAAAAAGAAAAAAAAAAATTAAATAAAAAAATGAAGTGAATGTAGGTAGCTCCATGATTAAGTACGTCAGCCAGGATTCACATAATTTGCAAGCTTAAAAGACGCTAAATGGAAAGCTCTCTTCCTTATTTTGAGCATTTGGATTATGAATTTCTTCTTGGGTGATCTTTCCTTGTTGCTTCTGATAAGCAGATTCTGTGTTTTATTCAGTTCAATAATACAACTGTACATGATGGTGCAAACTTACCATACATGGCAAACTGCCCTTGTGACTCTGAAAAAAATGGGCAAGCTTTTCCCCACGTTACAAGTATGGGGAAGAAAATTTGACTTTGCACCAAATAATGAGCTATCCAATGAAGAATCTTTACCTCTCATCACCATTAGGCTTCTTTTAGTTCTTGCAGATGACCCTTTTTGATTACTTGTAAAGGAAGTTGGTATCTGCAAGAGATTGGAGTAGGAGGCATTTGAAGATTTCTTTTGATGACCCTTTTCTAACCTCTTCAATGGAATTTTTCGTGTTTCCATTTTATGATCCTTCCCTTTCCTATTCACTACAGCCAGCATCCTATTTGCCTCTTTTGTCAATCCAATAGAGCGCCAAGCATCCGCAACAAGAGAAAAAGTGGACTTCTCTGGTCGAATCTTGAACCGTTCCATGACTTGGAGCATCTCTTCTGCTCTCCATGGCTGCTTTGCTTCCCCAAATCCCCATATTAGAGTCTCAAATGTCTTCAGGTTTGGAGACACACCGAATTTGCACATCTCGTCGAAAACACTGGCTGCGTTCTCCATGCAACCAGAGCTGCACCATCCACTGATGATGGTTGTGAAAAACACAACATTTGGTCGGACTCCTGAGTTAATCATCTGTGTCAACACTTCTTGTGCTTTCTCCGGCTCTTGGGCGCGCACATAACCTTTAGCAAGAATGCTATATGCATGTGAATCAGGTTGTATGCCCGCCTTCACCATGTCATCAAAAATTTGCTTGCACTTCTCCATGAATCCTGCAGTGCTCCATGCATTCATGACGGTGCTATACGTGATTACATCTGGTTTGACTCCAAATTCTTCCATCAACATCATCACCTGCAGAATAACACCTGTTGTCAATTATTAAGTCTACATTTAAGCAAATCAACCTTACAGGGTTTTACTCCAAAAGGCCCGCTAAAGCAGCAACTAACATACTAAAGTTGAAAATTTGTTTTGTCATATGGATTTAGCTCTGCTATTATTCGAGAAAGATGACTAAGCAATGCCTTTGAAGTCGACAATAGAGTGCCATTAATGCTTGTGATAGCAAAAAAAAACAGTCCAGTAGGATCTCTGGCCACATCAAACACTACTAATAAATAAAATTGTAAAAGTTTTTTTTAATAAACATCTCACATCTAATTGGAAAATAGTTATACTCAGTAGTACCAAAGTATCAAAGACTTGCAAGTAAAAAGAATTAACCCTAACGTTTGACTTAGTCTAGTTTTTTATATTGTAATTTTATTTTGTCATTTAAAAGTGATAACTAACATTACTGCAACAAAACATTACTAGGAGAAGCAAAGGGAGACAGATTTTTGCACTCATGATTGACCTGATCGACGCCGTCTCTGTCCATAGCTTCAGCAAAACCCTTAATGAGCGTGTTAAACACAACGAGATTAGGACGCAGTCCAAAATCCTCCTTCATCCTATACACAAACCTCAAGCCCTCCTTCAGCTTCCCTTCTTTACAATACCCACTTATGATGATACCACAAGTTCTCTCATCAGGCTGGACACCATTGTTTTGCATCTCCAAGACCATACTCTCAGCACGATCCGTCTCTCCTATCTGAGCATAAGCTGTTGCCATTGTATTATAAGTAACAGCATCAGGTCTCATTCCAGAAACCACCATCTTATTACGCACGACATTCCAAGCCTCCTCAATGTTCTTCACTCTACACCACGCCCTGACAAGTATATTGTAAGTCCTAATATCGGGCACCACATTTTCCTCGAGGGACATCATCTCCAATATTTTTGACGATTCTTCAGGCTTACCAGCAATCCCACACCCTTTGATCAGTGTGTTGTAAGTTCTAGTGGCGGGTTTTAATCCACTTTCCTTCATCTTCCTAAATGTTTTCAAGGCTTCCTCTATGTTCCCAGCTTCAGATAGAGCATTTATAACTGCATGAAAGAACACTAAATCAGGCTTCATTCCATTTTCTTCCACCCGTGATAAGACCTCGGGTATCGAGTGGAAGCGCTTCTGAGCGGTCAAGGCAGCAAGGAGGGTTGTGTAGGAGACAAGTGATGGTTTGTGACCTCCTTCAACTAATCCATCAAAAATGGACTGCGACTCCTGGGGTTTCCCTCTTTGTATCAGAATTTTCATTAGTTTTGTTCTCGACTGCACAACTCTGCAGCTTCCTTTAGTTGTGCAGAAACTGCAGTGGGGTGGTTGCTGAGTTTGGGAATCTGGAGACTTTGGATTTAAATACAATTGATTCTTGTCATTTGGATAAGTTCCCTGTTAAGCAAAAAGACTTATAACATCAGTATTTTTTTTTCTTTTTTTCCCCATTTAACTATTTAAACTTGATAAATAATCATGAAGGCACACATCATTGCTCATCAACTTAGCTTCCAAAAAACATGTGGATATAATAATACTTAAACATATGTCCCAAGGAAATTATTTACAAAGCTATCCTTTTCATCAGACTAAAAAAATGGTATTTGCATACTTTGAGTACAGTTAGTTAAAGGGAGAGGATTGATATATTAGCTTCTCGACATTCTTTCTTCAAACCAAAATTGTAGACATTGAGAATCTAATGAAAATAACTAAAGATCAGAAAATGTGCTGGGTCATCAAGGCTGCAAATCAAACTTAACTACACCATGAAAACTCAACAATATGATTCAGCCTACATATATTATATAATCAATTAAAGAAATTCAATGTTTCTGTTCTTCCTAAATGTTACCAACCAAAATACCCCTTTAAGGACATTTTTCCTTATCTGCAATTTCTTGACTCATTCCCACTTAGATTTTTTTTTTTTTTAAATCTGTGATTGTTTAACGAAATTAACCACCCCCACTTAGTTAACCAACAGAGTTTAAAGTGGTAAAACATTTTTACCGAGTCCTCTGCCAAGACAGGCCTAAAACCAAAAGCCGTTTTACTTAAAAGGGTTCTTGTCCGCCTTATTTTCTGACAAAAAAAAAAAAGATTTCATTAAATAGTCTGTAACTACTGCTAATAAAACAAGGAATGTGAAGTGAACCCAAAATAAAAAAATAAAACGTAAGTCACATAAAACAACAGTAAAGCCAATTTGACGTAACACACTCGGACCATAAAGCATATGTTGTACGACAATACATTATGCTAAACAGCGAATTATAGAACAAGTAATACCTTTGCTACTATTGGTGTCGTTTCTTGACGTTTTGGGGTGGTTCTTGAGAGTGCCTTCTCTCTGCGTAGTTCCTCCATATGGGCAATATAGAAAGTAGTTCTAGAGCAAATGGCTCATGCTAAGAGCTGAGAGTAACAGAGATAGAAATATATACAGTATGTAATATATCCAACAAAAAAGAATGGAAGGGAAGGACAGAGAGAAGATAAGAGGAAGAGAGTGAGGGGCTCTCAATAATTTTTAAGAAATGAATATATTTACGGGGTTCTTGTCATAAATTTCAAAACAGGTAGATTTTTTTGGCCTTTGTGTCCCTTGCTGAAAAAAAAAGGAGGTAGATTGTTTTCTTTTTATTTATTGTTATTATTACTATTATTATTTTTGGCTGCACTAGGACTTGGATTTGAAAATGATTATAAATTTCATCAATTTAAAAAAAGATATTTTTTAATGGATATCTTTTTAATTTTAAAAAATGTGTTGAAATAGTTTAATTTATTGAACAATAATAAATGAACGATAATACCATCTCAATTCATTTTTTTTTGAAAGAAAAGGACAATACGGTTATATAACTAATAAATGAAACACAATTATATCAATATAACTAACCCCGTCAAACACAATTATATGGTCATATAACTATTACAAATGTTCGTAAAAAAGTAAAAAAAAAAAAAAAATGATCCCAAGATTTGAATCGAAAACTCATATCTTAGAAACAACTTACACACAACTTAAACAACAATTAAACCAGCCTCGGCTAAAAACCTACTAAATATTATCAACTGCAATATTCACTAATCACTCGTATCCTTGATATTACGAAGATTGTTTGGTCTCTGTTGGTAATTTCACAATAAGACATAAAGAAATTTCTTTTTCCCTTTCTTTTTTTTATGAGTGGAATTTCTTTTTTTCCCTTTCTTCTACAATTATTAAATTTTTTTAAGAGACACACTTTTATTGGCAATGTAGGACACCAGAAAAGAGTTTTCAGCCAATATATATATATTTGATACTGTTGTTTTTTAACTTGCTATATATTAGTAATTTGTTCCTTAAATTTTAAATGTTGGTAAGTTGCTCTTTAAACTTATAAATCTATAACAAGTTACCTCAATTGGTAAAAATTTTAAGTTTTTAAGTAAAATTAAATCACATGAGTCATTTTTAAAAATATAAAAATGATTTTTTCATAACAAAATTAACCTAAATTTAGATTCAAAACAAAGTTAATTTAAAATTTTTTATTTTTTTAAAAAATAATTAAAGATATTAATAAATTTATATATAAAAGTGAACATTTATGTCAATAATCAACTATTTATTATCAATTTTAATAAAATATTTAAAATTACTATCTTGGGATAATTTATTTCAGTGGACAAATTATAAATAAATGACAAGCTTAAAAAAAACAATATCAAATACCAAAAAAAAAAAAAAAAAAACTTACAGTAATTTTTGAAAAGATGGTTGTAACCGTGTAAAGTATAAACCTCGTGTCTTTCATTTTTGCCCTCGATGATACTTAAAAAAAAAAAAAAGAAAAATTCCTTCTTCCTCCTTCCATTCGTTAAAATCCCATTCCTAACTGAAAACGAGTATACCGGAAAATAAATTTCTCGTTGGAAAAAGAGACCTCCGGGAAATTCTGAAACCAAGGAAACGGAATTCTTCTTCACGTTTTCTTTCTTTCTTTCTCATCAAACAGAGGAATAAAACGTCTTTTTTGGTCTTTTAAACCAAATCACTTGAATATTCAATTCAATTTCAACTCTCAAAAGGAAAGCAAGAAAAGGGGGCTTACGAACTGGAATCGAAAACCCAGTAATCACAATCACATCAATCTCTCTGCCTCTCGAACCTCTAGATTCCATTTCTCTCTCTTGAATCTTTCTTTCTTTCTCATACATGTTGAGATTGTGGAAATGGTACCAAAACTCCCTGGCCACTCACCCAGTGAAGACGCAGATGATCAGCTCTGCTTTGATATGGGGTGTCGGCGATATGGCTGCTCAGACCATCACGCACACTACGGCCGTCAGACAACGTCGGATTCAGGTAAAAGAATCTCGTCATTTTCTCTGTTTTCAATGTACGGACAATGTCATTGTTCTGGTGATTCTCAACTGTTTTGGAGAAATGGGTATAGGCAGTTTTTGTTTCTTTTTCATTACTTTCTTGGTTTCTCTTTTGGGTCTGTACGGCATTTTCGTTTGTTTTCTCAATTCAAGGGTAGTGGATATTTACAGATTCTTTGAAGTTTCAGGGCTGGTTCTTTAGATGCGTTAGTCTTTATTGAAAAGGGGATAAAACGGATACAGGGAAAAAAATTGGGAGTGAAGAATTATTGTATCATTGATAAACAAAGCTGATTTAGATTTCAAGGTTGTGCTTTTATATGTTATTATCCTCTGTTCAAGAATGGGAATTTTGATTATATCTATATTATAGACATGGGAATTTTGAGTATTGGAAAATTCAGTATTTTATACGACAAGCCTTCCCTTTCTCTTTAATAGAGTTACTGATCTATCTTTTATACTTCAGGATGAAAATGAAGAACTTAAGATCAACTGGAAACGAGTAGCTACGACCAGCTTGTTTGGGTTTGGATTTGTTGGGCCAGTTGGCCACTTCTGGTGAGCTCTCTTCTCATAATTTCTTGCTTGCTAGTTGCATTTTTACATGTCACCAATGCAAGAGAGAATGAGTGGAGTGTTTCCCTTTCTCCATTCATGTTTTTACTTCCTAAAAAATGAATACAATTCTAATTCCCTAATGTACTCTTAACCCAAATGTTTCCTTCCTTTCACTATTTCTCATCTTTTCTTCTTGAATCCTTTTCTTTTTGGAACAATGTGCTACAAATTGGTATACTTGCTTGTTGAATGGAAATTATCGGAAGCTTGTTTCCGATTGTCTCATCTGTGGGCTACATTGGGCTTCCTGCCTTCATATTGTGAATGGAGCTTAATGCTAACAATGAGAGACATTTTCTCGTGCTTGCTTTTATAGTTCTACATGGAGGAAGTTTCATAGTCAATCTCTATGACGCATTAACCTTAGTATGTATGGCATAAATCTGTGTGCTTTTATATGCTTCCATCAGCGTGGTTCCATGTCTCAATTCTTTGAAATAGTGTTTGTTACTTTTCTTTTTGACTTGTAAACATATTTAAAAAGTTTCTCCCGTTGGGTGAATCCATTTTCATGTAAGGCTCCCTGCTAGTAGCTTCATTTCTTGTTCATTCTAGTGTTGACTTGTGATAATTTCATTTTAGATATTGGAATTTGCTCGTTTATTAATGCAATTTGTAAGTCATAAAGATTTGATTGCTCTTATTTTCATTGTTGAATGTTCATTCTTGGATACTGAAAGATGACGGGAACTTTTGCATGTTGCTTGTATGCACTAATATGTTATTGATTAAGTAGTTTGACACTCTTTAATTTAATCCATATGTGTGGTTATGCATCTTTACTCTCCTTGTTCTCTTGTAGGTACGAAGGTTTGGACCGTTTCATGAGGTTGCGGCTTCGACTACAACCAAATTCATTTTGGTTTGTTGCCAATAAAGTTGCCCTTGATGGGTTCATTTTTGGGCCATTTGATTTACTTGTCTTCTTCACTTACATGGGTTTTTCTGCTGGAAAAAGTGTACCTCAAATCAAGGAAGATGTGAAAAGGGACTTCATCCCTGCCTTGATTCTAGAAGGAGGCGTATGGCCAGTCGTTCAGATTGTGAATTTCCGATATGTACCCGTGAGGTATCAACTCCTCTATGTCAACTTCTTCTGCTTACTAGATAGCTGTTTCTTGTCATGGCTTGAGCAACAACAAGATGCCCCTTGGAAGCATTGGGTGAAATCTATTTTCCATTTGAAGGAAGAAAAGGAAAGTCAAGATAGATGATAGAGTCTTTAACTGTTGTTGCCTTCTCACTCTTGCCGGCTGGTTATAGTGGAAAGACAAAAAGAATAAATGGAAAGAGAAACAAAACGAAAAAGTTCAGTCAACTCGTAAGTTTACCAACTTAGATTTTTGAAGTTGAGATTTGGAAGTGATGAAAATGCTTCTCTCTATCCAATTTTTACTTCGGGAACAAGAAGTTGACTTCAGTTTCTTTCTCATTACAATTTTTCGTAAGATGTTGATTTTGGCTTTAGTGATTGGTTTTGGAAGGGATCAAGCAAAATCTTTTTTTTTCTTGTTTTATTTTCCGTTTTCCTTTTACTCCCTTGTAGATACTCATACTTGATAGCACACTTTGAGAGGAAGTTTATAATTACATTGATGTAATCCTGTTTTCCGTTGATTGAAGATGGCTAGACGAGATAACGGCTCATTTTCGTTCAAATGGCTGTTTCCTTTCCCCCAGTGCATGGCATGGAAAATGCTATGTTAAACCCCCATTCTCTTCTTAACTTGTGTTTGCGAGCGTCAGGATTTCAAAAAAAATAAAATAAAATAAAAATAAAAATTACTGCTGTAGCTCATAAAAATTTGACCTTCTGCATTGGTTAAAACCCCTTCATAACGAATGAAAGTGCTCAAAAAGTTGTTTTTTTATTTTTATTTTTATTTTTTGAAGGTGCTCAAATGGTATTTAGAGGCTGTCACAACAGGCAAAACTGTTACAGACAGAGATAGAAGGAAAAGGCACTTTTTCTGAGCTTCAATACATGTTTACAGCATTTTGCAAATTTCTCACAATTCTTACAACCACTTGAAATTCGAAGCATTTGTGCATTCAACAAATAAAATAAAGTTAGTTTTAACAACCATTGTAGCGTGTGAGAGCTTTACACTGAAGTAACTAAAAGTTTTAGTCGAAACTGATTTTGCCAAACAAGGGGAAAATCCAATTCAGTTAGGTATAAATAAATAAAAAAAAATCCACCATACTTTTTGGACAAAGAATAAGCCACAGAGATCAGATCTCTCCAAGAAGATCAAATTAAAAAAAAATAGCAATATTTTGATAACAATAAAAAAGAGCACGAGGGACAAAACTGCAACAGATAATTAGAACTTAGCTACTCCGTCTGTCGGCTTATATTTTCCGAGTGTTTGTTGGGCCTCCTACTAGAGACAAAAGGGTGAAGACCGAACTCACTGGTACTTCCACTGTGCATAGAATTGCCACCTTCTTGATCTGCAATTGTGATATGGAATTTGCTCAAGTCGTTCTTGTATTGGTGGGCCTTGTGACTAGAACTTGGAGAACTGTACATTCTGCTGCTTCCGGGCACAATTCCTTGGCAAAGATCCGTTAGAGAAGTGTTCGGTTCTAAGGCATGGACTATCTGCTCGATTCGCAAAAATTCTTTTGATTTTTAACTACTTTTGCAAGCCAAATGCATGTACATTTATCTTTTTCTTTTGTTTTTATTAAGTTCACAAATGATGATGTGCATATAAAATGTCTCTAGGTATGTGAAGTAATACTTGAGGTACAATGTTGTTTTCAATTTGTTGTAAAGAAATTTACCCGAATCATTCACAAGCAGCAGCACAAGCAACCATTCTGGATATCTCAAAGGCGTCGTAGTTTCTCTGCAGCCGTGGATCAACAAGTGTGTCGAAATATCCATCTTCTAGAGCCTGTGCAAGCAAAGGCCGAGCCTGCAGCAACAGAATATAAATTGAACGACAGTTTTATTGTCCAAATTTTGACACTACACCACATCTTTAAAAGAAGAAAAAGCAAAGAAGCATTTGCTGTTTGACTGACCCACTCAACAAGGCCCTCGTTTCTTGTGGGGTCGATTAAATGGGTGGGCGTCCAGTTATGAGCTCCAAAAGCATGACCCCATAAGAATATACATCTGACTTCTCTGTTACTTTACCACTCGATGCATATTCTGGAGCCAAGTACCTGTACTCCTTGATGATTTTGTATATGGGATTTAATTGATGGTCTATAATATATGTTTAAAATAGTGAGATGAAAAAAAGAAAAGAAAAGAAAATCAGAAACCTAAGAAGAAGTTTTGACACACAAGATTTGAAGAAATAACGTATGGAGTGATTGGCAACAGTTGAGGATATTAGTTCCTTATACATGAAAGAAATTGAAGGTCTCTACTGTGACAAAATGTTGTACATATGTCATAAGCAAATTTGAACAGTGATTTTAATACCGAGGCATGGGAGAAGTTACCTATGCTTTGAACCTCAAATGAACAAGAATGTTAGACGCCTTGATATCGCGATGAATGATCTTTGGATTGCCTGTAAAGCAGGAATCAAACTGTAGTAGTTAAAAGAGTATATCCCGTAGTTTTGAATTTTATCAGGCAATATATAGGACCCAGTTGTAGTGCCAAGAGGAAATTCACATTCAATTGAAGTTTTGGATTAGAGAGACAGAGAAAGTTACAATCTTCATGAAGATATGCTAATCCTTTGGCAGACCCGATAGCAATTTTCAGTCCGGTTGCCCACTCCATAGCATCTTGTTGTTTCCCTGGGAGCAATTTTGTGTCAATTATTTAGAAGACTTACGATTGGCATTATGATCATATGATAGGTTCTATAGCTTACCATGTAAGTGGAATTCCAAGGTGTTGTTGGGAACAAACTCATAAACAAGGAGTCTCTCAGCCCCAGGAATGCAGCAGCCAACCAAGGAAACCAAATGCTTGTGATGAATCCTGCTGATTATGTCAACCTCTGTCTGAAATTCTCTCTAGCCCTGCCGGCTTCCCATCCTCAATTGTTTCACCACGACTTCCTTCCCACTCGGTAGGACTCCTTTGTAGACATATCCAAACCCTCCTTCTCGGATAAGGTTGGGTTCCGAGGGCCGTTTGTGGCTACTACTAATTGATCATATGCAAAAATGCCATGAATTGACAAGTTGGATTGAGGGGTACTTGGCATGTTTGGCTCGGAAATGATCATCGAAGAAGCGGCAGTGGCACCATTGCTTTTGATTGGAGCTGACACAAGACAAGGATTCGGTATCAGCCCGAAATGGGAATGATGTGGTAGAGTAATGGCAGTGAAGCTATCTAACAATGACAATTGAAACCATGCACAATATTGTATGAGTGAAATTATGTATGTATTTTTAGGACATAGGAGAATTCAAATTAGCATGGCGTAATTCTGCATTAAAATTCGATAAATGATCATATATTTCTAAATATCACATGATTTTGTCATAATCTAACAGTTTTCTCCCTAACTCAGAGCTTTCCGGATTATAGTTACGAAACTTTAATGTAAGATTAAAAAAAGCGAGTTTTGTGTTGATGAGTGGTAAAGATGAAATGGCAATGACACTCACTTAAGCAGGCTGCTTTGGGAAGCCCGGCATGGCTCCTCCTTCTCCGACGACGTCGTCTGTGACAAACACATGCAACAACCAGAAGAAGAACGGCAACGACTACAAACACAACAACTGCAAATCCAGCTATGAATCGTGGCGAATGATTCAGCTTTGGTGGCGGCTCTTGAATCTGCACTGCAGCCGGCAAGCTTCCATTTGCCGGTGACGATGGAAGTGGCGGTGAAAAAGACGACGGTAAAGGCGGTGAAGAAGACGACGACGGATCAGGCGGCTTCGGGAAGTCCGTTGTTGGCGGCGACGTGATAGGGGTGCTGTTGGGTAACGGCGACGGAATAGTCTCCGTGGCCGGCGGCGGTGACGGAGTGATTGACGGAATTGACGGGGATGACGAAATTGATGGAAGTGGCGGATTTGGATTTTCCGGTGCCTGAGGCAGCGGAGTAGCCGTCGGATGTGACAAATGTTCTGGAGGCGGAGGAAGAGATTGCGGCGCCGGTGGTGTTGGAGTCGTTGTTTCCGACGGAGGCGAGGAAGAAGCAACAACAGGTAAAGGTGGCAAGACAGGCGGTTCCGGTGGAGGTACCGGATCAGTAGCCGTTGCCGGCGCCTGCGCCCGAGGAGAAGAATATGAGGGAGGAGGTATTGTTATTACTGGCGCGGCCGTAGGTAAGATAACCGGAGGGTGGCAGTCACTGGAAGCCGGAGATATCGCCGGAGGAAGTGATGGTGGAGTGGCGGCAGGGTCAGGCGGAGACGGCTGCAATGGAGAAGGGAACGGCACTATAATTTGTGGCGGCGGCGAAGACAGTGATGGTGGCAGGGGCGGCTGAGATGTCGTGGGGGCAATTGCCGGAGAGAGATTCTCCGGTGAGGGGGAAGACATTATTTTTTTTGTTGGCTTTGCAAGTAATAACAATATTAATGTGGGGAAAACATGAAAAAGACAAATTCTGGTGGTTAAGTTTCAGATGTTGGGGAAAGGGTCCTTAACTGCCATAAGAAATGTGTTACACTCTTACTAGCTGAGGGAATGAAGACCGAAAAGAGTAGAGTAGCAGAGCAATAGTTTTAGCAGCTGACATGAGAGTAAATCAAACTAATAGTTTAAAATATAAACTAATAATTTAAAATATAAACAATGTAAAATTTTTATATATTATTATAAAATATTATAATATAATGGGTGTTTAAAAAAGTGGTGTGAATCAGTGGTAGGAACTATTTTTATTGTAGCATGTGAAAACTTTTTACTGTAGTCAATTTTTTTATTGTTACTGTAGCATGTGAAAACTTTTTACTGTTTATAACTAAGATTGTGGTGAGAACCACAATTGTCAAACAAGGCTATAAAGTTTTTACACGATATAATTTTTAAATATAAAATTATGAAAATATCTTATAAATCTCTCTTTCAAATATCTTATAAATCTCGGGCGTTAGATCTTCCCTTATCCGTAAGCCATTTTTTGTTATTGTTATTGTTGGCGTTTGAGCCTTCACTAGCCTCACGTCAATGGTCAGTGTAAATTGTGTAAAAATTGGCTTAGCTGAACACGTACACATTGACTTGGATCTTGTCAATCATCTCTAATTCGGAGAACGATTCATCCGAGGTTCTAGTTTTTGTTTTGATTTCTTTGTCACAGAGGGTTTTATTTTTGAGCAATATCAGTACTGGAAAAATAAATACCCGCCAACCGGTGTGTAACTTTCAGTTTTTAGAGTTACAAAAAAAATTGTGATTATAATTAGATCTAACAGTTCTAAAACATATATAATTGACGGAGTTTTTATTGTAAAAATCAGTTTTTTTCTTTTTATTACCTAAATTATTCTTGAATTTTTTTATATAATGATAAACAAGTACTCTATGAATTTTTTTTTAAGGGGACTCCATGAATTTATGATCATGCTGAGTGTTCCACTAGATAAATGATCTTGAAATTGAACTTAAAAAGCTTTTATACACATAATATAACTTGTTATGATCATTAGCTAAAATTTAAATTTGCCTCAAACAAATTCGCATAGTGTGTAGAAATGTTTCGATTTAAAGTTTAACTTCTGTGAATAATTTAGAGATGCTATACGATGTTTTTAATATGTTTAGAAACATGGTTTGAACAAAAAAATTTTGATTTAAGTAATTTTATTATAATATTTTATTTTATAAAATTTAAATTGTTATAGTATTTTAGGTTTTAATATTTAGTTCGAATCATGTTCTTAAACAAACTCACTTTATTTTAAAATTATTTTACTAAAATTAAAAAATTGAGGAGTAACATTCAAGACTTACGAGAGGCAAACACCCTAGTATTTTTGTAAGCAAAGTCACGGGGTGGAAAAAGTGATCTAGTGATGTAGACCAAATGGGGGGTCACCACTAGGATTTGTCGTTGGAATTGGATTCTCAGGTCATTGTCGTTTGTCAGTGAGTACCACCGGCCCAATTGGACTTCACTGCCAACTAGAGTGTTTGATACAGTAGTTGAAACTATTGATTAAAATTGTAAATACTGTAACATATGAGAGCTTTACATTATAGTAATTTTTTTTTATTTTTACTATAGTATGTAAGAGTTTTATACCGTTCTTAACTTAAAAATTGGTTAGAATCAATATTACCAAACAGATTAAACATTGTCCCAAGTATTTTAAGCAGGGAAATTAATAATGGTCTTCCCTATTTCTCATTTGTTTAACAAAGTATTTGTTTGTAATAATAAGCATGACTAGACTCAAGGTGAAGGTAAAACCCTATATTGTGGACAAGAAACATTTCGTCTATGACTTTTGCTTAAATCATAAAAAGTCAACCGTTTAAGAGCAAGAATCGACCCTCTTCGTGATGGTGTTGAGAATCAAATCACTTCTGTATTTTCTTTTGCCTATGAAGTTCTTTATGAACACCATGTGACGTCTAGAGGATTGAGAATCTTAGATCACCTTTCCAATGCCTTTAAAAAATGCATAACAAAAAATACCATCTTGTAAGACCAGTCTCTCTTTTTTTTTTTTTTTTTTTTTTTAAGGGTCCTGTAAGACCCCATTCCAATGCAAGAATTAATGTTAATTAATATTCTATTTGATATAATAAAAATCTTAACATGACATATTTAATATGTTATTTTATTATGTGTTTTTATACAAAATGTTATGTCAAATATATATATCCACCTTCTATACAATTATTGAACTTTAAAATTTGTAAGTAAATATTGATTTTTTAATAATTTAAAAATATTTTTGATAGCAAAATAATTTAAAAATATTACAATATTTTATATATTACCAAAGATGTAAAGCTTAATTTCTAAATTTTGAATAATTTAAAAATATGAGAATTTTGAATAATTTAAAAATATGACAATGTTGCGTATATTAAAAAAAAAAGTCAATACATAAACTAATAGCAACAACATGTCAAGATTTGGCATGTGTTATGTTAAATTTGACACCAATTATAACATATATCCATTTTAACACAAAAAATTAACATTGTATATAAAGACGGTTCTCATATCCAAATGTCAAAATTTGACATAAACACATTTTAGCATGGTCTAAAGCGTTGCTTTCAATGTTATTAGATCGTTCAAACTATTCCTTCTTTAGCTTATCATGCACTTCAACCCCTAAAAAAATGACTCTAACAGTAACCTATAGTGTATGAAGGAAGACATTGCTCAAACACATCTTCCAACTTTAGGGACCAAGAACACCACTTTCCAGCCAAAGATGGGTCAATGGGCATTATCACTATTCATGAAGCAAGCAAAGGGAGCACAAAGAGACTATCAATACTACATATCATGAAAGATGTCCCATACACCAGTGATGCAATTTCCAGCCAAAAATGGTTGTGGTTGGGACCACGCGAATCACACACAAGTGGTTGATTATTTGTTGTTGGCAGTAATCTGTCGGGAGAATCACACCATTTTAATAATCATCATTGCAGGAAAACCTGATTGATATAAGTTCGTTTTAACTAACTTTTTAGTTAAGAAAAGTGTAAAACTCTTACACGTTACAGTAAAAATAAAAAAGTTTGCTACAGTGTAAAAGCCCTTGCATGCTATAATGTTTACGATTCTAACTAATAATTCTTACATGCTACAACATTTGCAGTTGATGACAACGAAGCTTGGATAACTGCCCCTCCTTCACATCGATGAATTGCACCACCAAATATATTTGGTATGGTTTTAAACGACTGGAAATATTGAAAATCTTAGTGGGTTTCTTTGACATGCATAAGAGCGTTGGACATTTGTTGCTAGAAGTTGATCAATAGGACAAAGTCTAATACCAGCTTGTTTACTTGGGAAAGACCGGGCCTTGCATTTTTGTTGATCATCAAGTGACAGGGATCTTAAGGCTATGATTTTTATTGATAAGAAGAAGAAGAAGAAGAGGATATAAGAGCTATGACTTTCAAGTAATTATTTGGAAGTCAGTATGACAACCCTCGAACTTGAAAATCCATCTAAAAAATCCTCAAGATGGGGGAATTTTGGCAACAAGAGCACACCCTAGGAGAGCACAAAGACCTGAAAGCGGCAATGCATATTTCGAGTCACCTTTGACATGTCATAAAGAACTCTTAAAAAAACAAAGATTAACCTACAAGGATTCTGACCTTCCGTGACCAATGTTTCCGTCCAAACAAAATTTATGGGGTGTTTGGAAGGTGGTGGGAATCAGTGGTGAGAACCATTTTTACTGTAGCATGTGAGAGCTTTGCACTGTATCAATTTTTTTTATTGTTACTGTAGCATGTGAGAACTTTATACTGTTTATAACTGATTTTGTGGTGGGAACCGCAGTTCCCACCACTTTGCCAAACACCCAGTTAGTCATAAAAAGTAATATTCTGCGACCAATAAAACGTGAAAAAACATTAAAACTTTCTGTGATTAAATTTGATCACTGAAACATATAAATCAGCGACCAAAAAAAAATTCGGTTACTGAAAACTTAGCGGGAACCAAAATATGTGGGCGCGCCCAATGTTTTTGGTGATCAAATTTAATTTGGTCGCTACGACCAAATCTACCGCATGATGCTACAGTAATAAGAGTGTGATCCTAAAGCTTTCATTTTTTATAGTCTTGATTCATGCTTTGGTGCTTTGTCCTTCCTAGGACAGGTTGACAGTGCAAATGAAAACAGAATGTCTCTTGAAGTTGTTCAAGACTTCAAGTAGACACCGATCTTAATCTTACCATGACTAAGGCTCAAATATCTTTTGATGGGTGTTGATTCATGGTTGGTAAGAATTGAATTCTGTACAATATGTATTTCTCCTCTTAGGATGCAGCTTCTTTAAGCTTCAAACACTAACTTATGCCTTTTTTAACCTCTAGATTACATACAAAAAATGAGCAGCTCATGTTTGCCCTTTCTTTTTTGTAGTTTTCCTCTGACTTAGCTGCAAAGATTCCTACTATCTCTTGAAGCAAGAATTGAGAGAAGAGAATCAAAGATAGAAATATGCTATATGACTAACATATGTTAGATACACAAGTCTTGGCATGTGATATGTTTGAAAAATTTGGTTGTTCAGAAACTAGTTCTTCAAACCTTTGCATTTGAGTTTATAGGTTATTTGGCTTTAATGAAAGCAATCTAATGAATGACTATCTCGCATTGTTTCTAAATGCAACACTAGTTTAACAACAAGAATCTTGTTGTTAAGTTATTCGAGTTTTCTTATAAAATTCATATTTTTTAAGCCCATTTTTATCATGTTCTTGTTAAGTACTTTGAATGGAAGTATTGTAATTTGTATGTTTTGGAGGTTACTAGCTAGAGATATTTATGTTGCCGGTTCATATTCCTATGGGTTTAGTGCTATTGTATCACTATCCCCCCTACGCCCTCCCCTTTTTTCTCTCTTGAAACCGTATTCCTTGTCCTTATAAATTGTGGTTCAATTGTTGCATATATGGAAATGGAGTAAGAGATTGTGTTTGATTACAATTATCATGGACATGGCATTAATAGTTTTTATTTTGGTTGGTTTTCAACACTTTACTCTTTAATATATTCACTCTTTGACTTGAAATGAAAATCAGATATTCTCTTTAAAATGAGTTACAATGCTCATTGTTTGTCATTTCTGTAGCAAAGAACTAAAATACTTGCTATTAAGAATTTGTTACTGTTCAATAATGTGTTTCTTTTTTCTTCACTTCCTAATAACTATTCCACGTTGAAGGAGAGCTATTGGAGGGAAGGACCACTTATGTGGTTTTTTTTTTTTTTTTCATATGTTGAATTGTAGTCTTTTTTATTCCAACCGCATATATAGTTTTCTTCTTACTACATTTATATTCTTTATGATATGTTTTTAATATTCAAATATAGTCAATTATACGTTCTGTAAAACGGTGCACCATAAATTAAGACCAAGTTAGGACGTTTATAATTTTCTTGGACCACAATTTTATTTTAAACATTGTTCTTTATGGTCATGGTTTTGACGACCTTTTAGACATATTGCTTGAGTATTGTTTATTCGCTTTTGTTGTGACATACCCTTTTGCCTTGCAAACTCAAAATTAAGAGAAGTGTTGTTTTCTTCAGCAGATATGTAGATAAAGGACAAAGGAAGTCAGTAATTGTTAAGTTAAAAAAAAAACACGACTTTTGGAAACAGTGTACATCTCAAATGTTAAATCCAAAGAAATTGTTACAGACCTAAAAAGGATCTTAAAACGTGGTTGATAAATCACAAGGCATAATTAAACAGTGTTTGAAAGGTGGTGGGAACCATTGGTTAGAATCACTTTTATTGTAGCATGTGAGAGCTTCACACTGTAGTAATTTTTTTATTGTTACTGTAACATATGGAGCTTTATACTGTTTATAACTGATTTTGTGGTGAGAACCGTAGTTTCCACCACTACGCCAAACAGGGGGTAAAAGAAGCTTTAAAGCAAATACAAGTAGATACAAAATCAAAGGATGCAAGAGGTCTATACAATAATAATAAAAATAATAATAGGGTTAAAGTGCGGAAGATAACTGAAGTCAGAATGTAGAGGAAAATAGTATTATAAGCAAAAATGAAAAACAAAAGAATGATTAAAACTATCCTTAGAATTCAAATCTGTTGATTTTATTAAATCCAACTACGTTGGTTTGTCAAAAAAATTCAACTAAGATTTACGAAATAATGTACTATTTTAAGTAGTGAATATTCATTATTTTCTCTAGATGCATTCTTAGTGACTAAGAAAAACTATAAACTAATGATCATAAATAATAACATTAGGAAAAATGGTGAAAATTAACTTCACTACATGGGAAAAATGATTATGGTGGAACTGAAATTAGCAAAAATTACATCGTAATTTTCATAATAATGTCACATTTAATACTATATACTACCTTTTATACTATATAATTATGTAGTAATTTTTTTATGATTTCAATTTCTACTATTCTTAAAATATATTAGAATTTTTATTATTTCAACTCCTCTTTATAAAGCCTATCAACATACTTACTCACACGTGCGAAGCATGTGCACAAGCTTTTTTTTTTTTTTTAAATAGATCTTCGTATCATAAAAAAATAACATTAAGTGTGCACGAGCATGGCGCATGCTTTAACTAGTACATATAAACATGAGGATGTGCTTTTGCACATGAAATTGAGGTGTGGCATTGGGTTTCTTTCTTTTCGTTTTTGCCTTTTGTTTATTTATTTATTCATTTTTTACTTTTTGTTTCAATATTTTTTCTTTTCTCCTATTTGCATATTTAATCCTTTATTTTTCTCATTGTTGACCGTAAAAATTCGTCAACTAAACCCTCAAATAATAGCCCTCACCACAATGTTTGCTCTAGTAATGTTAGTGTAAGAAATATAAAGAAAATAAAATGAACACAATAAATTATAATGGTTCACTCAATGTGAGCGGTGTCTATTTTACAGAGGCCTTTTACTATATTTGAAAGAGAATACACAAAGATGTTGTTCAGGAGAGATTTAGGGCATTTTTTTGGGACTCAAGCCCTATTTATAGTTCTTAACAAATAAATAGAATACAAAATGAATTCTGGATATTAGGAGAATATTCCTCTTCTATATTGATTCAGATTTGATTCATCACACTGTGACTTTGCCCTTACATGGCGTTATTGATGTTTCTCCTTTGATTTGTGGGATATTGGTAACTTCTCAATTTAGATTCACCCATGACTATTCCTTTAATCTAGTCATTTTGTTATCTCGGCTTCACGCTTGATCAAGATTATCTTAACACTTTGAAGAACTTCAATGAGGTCGCTCTTAAATAACCTTCACTTTCAAACTTGTGCATTTTACTATCTTTAGCTAATCTCGACCCTGGCCTATTGGGCTATCGAGATTACCTACAATATTTATTTTTATGTTTTTTTTGCTTTTCTCTTAAATTTTTCAATTAACAACTTTTTTCATATATTCTATGTTTAACTATTTTTAACTAAACCAAACGATTAGGAGAGTTATAAAATTATAATATAAGATATATATTTTTTCTTTGTATTTAGAAAATGTGAAGAAAGCATGCGGCTATCTATACTGTATATGTAGTATGCAAATATGCTTTTGCATACGAGGTTGACGCGTGGCAGTGGTTCTTTTCTTTTCTTTCGTTTTTTTTTTTTTTGGCCTTTTGCTTATTTATTTATTTACTTTTTGCTTCAGCAAATTTTTTTTATTTTTTGTCTTCTTTTTTCCTATTTGCATATTAGTCCTTCATTTTTCTCATTTTTTGTACTTTTTTTTTCTAAATTTTCTAATTAACAACTTTTATCCTTTTAAATATTCTATGCTTAACTTTTTTATTAAACCAAACAATCAGGAGAGTAATAAAATTAAATTAAATTTATAAGATATATATTTATAATCTTTGTATCTAGAAAACATAAAGAATGCATGCTAAGGGTGTGTGTTTCTCACTAGTATATATAAGGTAATCTTTTTAGTGGGAATAAAAAAAAATACCTACCTATTGATATTTGTTTTTCAACTTTTAGATCTGTAAAAATATGACTTCACTAGATCTAAAGATTTCAAAACATGCACAATTGGATTAATTTCAAAAATTAATCCAAAAATTCCCCCTCACATCTAACCCATGTAACAAAATGTCCTTTGATTTTTAAAACATAACATTTGTTCTCCCATTCTATAAAACAAAAGAACTTCTTCACTATAATCTTCAGCTGAAATAACACATGTCACACAAAGAATGAGAGTTTTATTACAAATTAGTATATTATTCTTGTGATAAAGTGTTTAAGGTTTTATAATTTATTTTCTTAAATGATTAAAATTTTTAAATTAAATCAACTTTTAACTTTTGATTAGCTCTAGGCATAATAAAGTTACAAAAATTAAACTTTTATTACGTAGCACATGTCAATTATTTGTCAATTTCAATAAAAAAAATCCTAGCATAAATAGTTTTTTTTTTTTTTTTTACTATTTTATAGATTGAGGAACAAATGTTACATATTGAATATCAAGGCACGTTGTTACAAAGACTAAAATTGATAATTTTTGTAATAGAAAATTCTAAAAGTATCTCCTACGTTTATTCAAAATATCATGGATCACTTCAAAGTGTTAACTAATTAAAAAGTATTGCGCGAGTTTTTAAAAGAGTGAAAAAAAATCTTTTTGGCCAATCAAATTGTTAAAATATCAACAATACGTGCACAAATCGACATTTAAGTATTTTTGAAATAATTAGTATATTACTTAAGCATTTACTATTTAAAAACAAATTTAGAACTAAATTTAAAAAAAAAATTTGCAAAACTATTTAATAATTAAAGAAGTAATCACTTAAAACTAAAAAATAAATCTAGTCAGCAAGAAGTAAGATTAGACGTTAGGACATACAGAACATGAATGGAGGTAGGTTTGGACGAGTAGATTAACAAAGTGAGGGGTTTAGGAAGAGACCTTTATATTTATTGAATTTTTATAGTTTTAAAATATATATTTTTAATTTTTTAGATAGTTAATGTTTGAATAACGCTTAATTGTTGATTATTAGGTTCCTTTTTTTCTTTGAACAATTTGACAACTCTAAGGGATGTTTTTTTTTTTTTAACTCTTTTGAAAAATTGCGGGATACTTTTTCAATTACTTAAAACTCAAGTCCATTTGTGGTATTTTAAATAAATGGAGGGGTAGTTTTAGAATTTTCTCTTTTATGCGCTATCAAAACAAGCCTCTTTGTCCCAACAAAGATGTTTCCACTCGCCGGGATTTTGGAAGATGAAAGAAAGATGACTTAAGCGAGAAACCTCTGGCTGGGCCCAAAAATAAAAGCGTGGCATAGAGTAGTAGAGCAGAGCAGAAAACATCAGAGAGAAACAGAAAACAGAAAACAGAAAACAGAAAAATGGTTTTACTTCGCTTACCAAGAATTCCCATTTCCCTCTTTTCCCAACCACCTTCCCTTTTCTCCTCAAACCATCCAAAACTCACCTCCCTCCTCACCACCACCTTCAAACCCCTTCCCACTCCATCCCCCAAAACCACCCTCACCTCCGCCGAGCCCACACCCGTCGCCATCTCCGAAACCCCTCAATCCCACGAGGAGGGCTTGGACTTGCTCACCTCCTCGCTCGACAAGCTCTTCGTGCCTCCCGAGACCGAAGTGTCGAGCCTCGGCGAGGCCAGAATCCTCAAGGGCTCCAACATAGTGCTGAGCAAGTACGCCAGGGACGCCCAGGTCGCCCAGGCGGAGTTCGTGAAGAGCAGTGTTAGAACCGAGGATTGCCCCTCCGATGGCCTCCCCGAGTTCGCACTCGTCGGACGCTCCAATGTCGGCAAGTCTTCGCTCCTCAATTCTCTTGTTCGTCGCAAGCGCCTCGCTTTGACTTCCAAGAAGCCTGGTCTGTCTTTTACTTCTTGTTATTATTTTTTCCCCTTTCATACCCCAATCAAGGAAATTATTCATGTGTTTTATGTTTTCAGGCAAGACCCAGTGCATCAACCATTTTCGGATCAATGATAGCTGGTACCTCGTGGATTTGCCTGGATATGGGTATGACTTATAAGCTAATATATATGTGTGTGTAGTACGTGTATGTGTATGTGTGTGTGTGTGTGTGTGTGTGTATATATATATATATATATATATAAGTAATCAATTTGATGAAGAATGCAAAACTTTAAGAGCTATTGGTGTGTAAGGTGTCCATCTTTTAGGTTTTATTTATCTGTTGTAGGTTATAGTAATTTGATGATGCAAGAATGGTAAGTTTAGTTACTGGGTGGTTGGAGTATGCTTAGGACATATTTACTGAATACTAATGGGAAAGGGAAAGGTTTAAGAATGGAAATGACAAATAAGAAATCTTTTCTAATGTTTATTTACCTATAAGAAATGGAATTTGGCAAAATCCAATTTCCTTTGTAAATCTTATCACTGTTAAGTATTCAAATGTCCTTGTGAAAAAAATTATTGATTAAAATTTATCATCTCTACAAAAATAATTTTGTGGCTTATTCCAATTCAAAGCGAAGCAAAATCATAGGGTAACTTGGGATCGACTTTCGCTTTTGTGTCGTTCTCTGCATCATGTGGTCCTTGGTTCTAGATTAGCATACCTGCTTTGGTATGTAAACACATGAATACGTGAGAAAGGGAAACACTCATTTCTATTCATGATAAGTAAACACTCGCTCAAATATTGTTGTTGTGTCTCTGAACAGGTATGCTTCCGCGCCTCAGGAACTTCGGACGGACTGGGCAAAGTTTACAAAAGACTATTTCCTTAATAGGTCAACCTTAGTTTCTGTTTTCCTTCTCATCGATGCTAGCATTCCTGCCAAAAGTACCGACCTTGATTATGCTAGTTGGCTGGGTCAGAATGAGGTAAACTCCACAAAAAGAGAAAAGACGAGATAAAACATTCTTATGCTGATAGCCAGGGTATTTCTAAAAGCCAAGAGGGCATATCACAAAAAACTCTCTCAGTTTGAACCGTATCTTGTTTTCTCTTAATCAGAATCTGCCAATATTAGTTTAATTTTCACTTGGCGGCCATTGCTTTTAACAGAGTAAAAGGACAAAGAAGCTTGTGCAATCATGCTTGCAATATTACCTCTCAGCCTTTTGAAACGAAATATGAGCAGAGTTTTAAATTTGTTGTTTCAGATCCCCATGACGTTGATCTTCACCAAGTGCGACAAGCGGAAGAAGAAGAAGAATGGAGGGAAGAGACCGGAAGAGAATGTGAACGATTTCCAGGAGTTGGTTCGCGGCTTCTTCAAGTCGGCACCACCATGGATTATGACCAGCAGCGTGACGTATCAGGGTCGTGATGAGATATTATTGCATATGGCACAACTGCGGAACTACTGGCTCAAGCACTAGTCAAAACCGATTTGGAATTCCAAAGTTGGGTGCAGTCACCTACAAAATCTTCGGCAACTTTTGTACTTTTGAAATTTCGATACAGATAGCAAATACGAAACCAAGAAGGAATGAAAAAAATTTGAAGGCTGGAACTAAACTGCCGTTCATCACAGTCCATGGAAACATTGGTCATATAATCAAGCCCGAAGAAAGTCAAGATGTAACCTTTCAGTTTCTCCTCGAGGCCTTTCTTGCAAGATGCTTCCATTTTAAGCCTCAAGAGTAGAGTCTCCTATTTTTGTACTTTGCACACACCTGTCTCCATAGAGTTGACAAAAGCGCTCTGCTCTCTCTCTCTCTCTCTGTCTCTCTCTCTCTCTTTCTCTCTTTCTCTGTTAAATGTGTTGAAGAGATAATTTGAGTTTTACCCAAGTAATATTTCGTCTGTTGAAGCAGAGATCACGCATTAAACATGGCATGATTGAATGAGTTGCATCTTTAGTCTTTGCCACTCACAGAAGCTCATTTTGCACCTTTTACTTGCAGGCATTATAAAAATTCTTACAAGTAAAAATGATATAAAAATTCAAGCCAACGGAGCAAAAAAGGGCGTCAGCAACAAAACCAGTCTAGTAAAAATAACTTATACTTTTCATTGCGATAAAAGCGAGACGGGTGCAACTAGCAACATTACAAGTGACTGGTTACATACTCCATGCAAAACCAAAATCTAAAACTCGTTTAAAATGACCAAAAAGTATTGAACTAAAACTCGTTTAAAAGGACCAAAAAGTACTGAAGTGAGCATATTTCCTTTAAAAACTTATCAAGCTGAGGCAGCTCCCTTCGCTTGGGTACCTAGGACCACAAAATTTATAAATTCAGTGACCCAAAAAAAAAAGCATACAAGAAACTGCAAGGTATATTTACAAGAGAAAGAACCAGGAAAGAGAAGGTAATCATCAAGAACTTGCCTTCTCTGAAGTTGGTCTTGAACCTACGCGACACATGACGGAGGTACCTCATACGGCCGGTTCCAGTGGTCCTTCTGCGGATGGCCTTAATGCTCCAGTATCCGAAAACAAAACCCCAAAACAAGTAAAAATTTCATAATAAGGTCATAAGCACCAAAAAAGCATTAACAAGTACATTTTGGAGTAGCAACTTTCATGTTTTGGGCCCATGGGGACACTAATCAAAAGCTCCTACATAAGTTTAAATGGCGTGATAGAGAAATAATAATGCCCAAGAGGCTGAAAGTACCTTAAAATTTCCAAAATTTTGAATTCAAAGGACAAACAAACAAATGAAATTGACCAAACTTATCGCATAAACCAAAATGATCTTTAACTTTAAGCAATCCAAAGGTCTACTTTTTCCCTCACTTCCTAGTCAAACAAACAGCGACCAATGAGTGGAGATACCAAAAATTCACGAGCTAGATTAGAAATGATGAACTACAGAGAATAAACGAAATTAGAAAAAGAGCTGGGAAAAACACAAAGAAAGGAAAAATACAAATTCTGATGCGACTAGCGGGGTAACCACAAGAGGCACAACGACTCTTCTGGAGATGGAAGCTTCTTCTTCCGCAGCGCACGCACAGCGTGTGCGTCTTGTTCCTTCGTTTCCCAAAACTCCCTGTTTCGTGTTCATCCACGTCAATGATATATATGCACACACCTACAAACACAAATAGAAACGCTTGGATCGTGTATTACCATTTCTTTGCTTGTCGAAGAGACCTTGCGATGAAAATTTTCCGGGCAATTTTTAATTTCTGAGCGTTGGGGTTTTATATGCCGAAGAGTTTTAGATTTTTTTTTTTTTTTTGTTAACGAGACAATTGACCCAATTACATTTATTGAATTAAAATATGATTTTAATTTATAAAAATTTTACAAATGTCTCTTAATGATATCATTAAAATTATTTATATGTAATTATATAGTACAATATGTAATATCATTAAGATAATTATTATATTATTAAGGACATTTTAAGATATTTTAAATATTGTATTAGATTTTAATTTCATAACAATAATTTAGACACGTATTGTAATTTTTTTTTTAGGTTTGTTGGGTAAGTTCTTTAAACCGGGCAACCGACTTAGGCCCTAGAAGCAACTTTTGAACTCGTCAAGTGTAAAAGTTGCTTTTTTTTGTAAGTTTTTAAATCATCTATTAAAAGTGTTTTTGTTTTACAAAATTGTTTCTCTTTAAAGCTATAAGAGGCTAGTTTGGTATTATTATGTTGTATTGTAGTTTTTGTTGTGTTGTATTATAGACCAGAAATACGTAGCTGTTTGGTAAATTTTTTTCAAAATTGTTGTGAGAACAAGAAACAAAATTGTAAGTATTTGATAACTATGTATGAAATTACTATAAAGATGTATAATGACGAAAATAGATATTATTTACTAAACATTTTTATAGATTTAGTTTTTAATTAATTTTAATTTTAAGTTAATATACATAATATTTGTACATTAAAAAGCTAAAAATGAAATTTTATTTTTAGTATGTAATATATTTTTAGAAAAATAAATTACTTGGAGAATTTTATTACTAGCTAATTTGTTTTTTTAGACAATACATTTGTTTTTATGAATTTCAATTATATTAAAAAAATCATTTTAACCTATTTTTAATGTGTCATTTGATTTGTTTTAAGGGTAAATAACTCGTTTAGTCTCTAACATGTTTACCAGCGTATAATTTGATCCCCAATTTTTTTTTTTTAATCTAACTAGGTCTAACCATTTAAAAAATGAGTAATTTAGTCCATAACGGTTAAGTTTACCGTTCAAAAATGTTTTGACCCCTGTAATAAGGGAATTTTAGCAAAATGAATAAAATATTTTAATGAAATTTAAATTAAAACATCAAAAACATTTTAAAAAAGTAAAGTATATATATATATATATTATTAAAATTAGATTTTTTAAACAAAATTCAGATTAAATTCTTAAAAAAAAAAAAATATCCAATTCCCTAAAAAACAGATCTTTTTTAAAAAAATTATCCATATAAACAAAACACTAATTACTAATATAATCCTAATTCTAATTAGAATTAAAAATAAAAATTTTATTGATAAAAAAAGTTTGGTTTATATCAGTAAGAGAAAAATGTTAAGAGGAAAGTCTTCTTCATCTACTTCGTGAGGACAACGCCAACAACAGTCGGTCATGTCAGCTACAACGATGATGACGGATGGACCCAACCCCTCCCCACGCGGTGCAAAGGTTGACAACCTTGGGATCGATAGCGTGGAGGCGATTTTCCTCTTGTAAGATTGCTACGGCCTAGGATTGTACCATTGTAGGGTTCAATAGAGATCCAAGATCGCTTCTCATTGGGCTGTTGCGAGGCTTTGATGGAGATCTAATGGGTCAAAGGTCACAGGGATTCATCGACAAGGGGTGGTTCAGAGAGTTGTTGGGCTTAGGAGAGGGGATGGAATTAGGGGGTCGTTGGATTCGCCAGCATTAGGGTAGGGAGGTCACTGGTGGGGTGGCCAAGAAGGAGGTTCTTTGCTTGCATAAGAGAATGAGATGGGTCTGCTGTGTTTGATTCATAGTAGATAGAGAAAGGAGATGGGGAGAGAGAGTGAGAGAAGGAGGGAGAGTAAAAAAATTAGAAAAAAATTTAAATAAAATCCCTTTTTTGTTTTGATGTATCAATTATTTTGAAGAGGTAGTTTGGTAATTTTACTTAAACAATGAAGTCCAACAAATTTTTTCATCTAAAATTAAACAACGGGGACTAAATTGCACCTTTTTTAAACAGTTAGACCCAATTAAATAAAAAAAGGTTGAGGGGACCAAATTGCACCTTTTTAAAAAAGTTAAGACCAACCGAGCTATTTACCCTTATTTTGATTTATTATTGAAAAAATAAATAGATTGGGAATTATGTATTGTAACATACACCTAATACGACTCTAAAGTAATCATCTAGTCATACTAAGTAGTGCTACTTTTATCTTTACCTTATATCATTCTTAAAAAGTTATATGACTTAATAATGAAAAAATAAAAGCAAATTTGTACTTTTGAAAACTAACTCAACGATGAAGTTATAATCTGTCTCACAAAACCCATCTGGCTGGCCAAATTATATAATATAACAGATATCTCAAAATAAACACAAACGAGTACCAAACATGACCACTATAGGCTCTCAAAACTATACAAATATCAGGACTTTAAAATGGTAGGTCAGCTAGTCCATATACACAAGTCACGGGCATCAAGAGTACGCCACACAACCATCTACTCCATAGCTAGTGTTGGGAAGTTCCCTTATTTGCATCACTATAAATGAGTGAGCTAAAGCCCGGTAAGTAAAATAATGCATAAAAATGCAATAATGAAAATATGCATGAGCTCATTTCTTGAATTCTTCATTACATAACAATCAATTCACTTTTTATTCTCACTTTTATCTTACGTATGCAATCATCATACCTTATGGCCATAAAGTAAATATATATAAAATGTCATCGTGTGGGGCAATAACACATTAACAATCTACTCTTCTTCCTTGTGATCATCAAGGAAGCATTTCACACTGCAAGTCTCCATCAAGATGTATAGGTTCGGGAGTCTCCATCGAGACGGTTCTCATTATTATTTAATATTAATCCCATCACAAGTCACCAAAAGATCTTTTAGAGATAATCTCATATTCATTTACTCAAAACAGTGTCTTTGGTATACATCTTTCATCATGTCATACATGTATGCTTATGCTCACTACAATGACATGTAAATTATATGCATAGTTATCACATTCATTGATATACATAACGTATGCACAATGTTATGTTGATACAAGTAAAATTCTACTTACCTCACTGTTTTGTAATATGTATTGAGTTCTCAGGCTTCCTCTGAGGAGATCAATACTCCTTACCTCTACAATATTAAGAATTTTAATTGCGTTGTGGCTAATCGATCTATAATTAAACCAACATACTGTTGAGATACATTTTAGTCATGCCCAAATTGTTTAGTGAAGGCCTAGAATGAGGAATCCAAGTTATGGTCAGATTGAGTCGAGCCCAATGGGAGTGTTCGATTCAACACAGATTGATATAGGAAACATCACTTGAGCATTGCTCGGTTGACTTGAGGTGTCAATGGATTTGATGGTTTGATTCGATTACAGTATCTATTCATTTCGTTGTGTGATTCTTAACATTCCTCACCATTACGGATTTGCTAAGTGTTGATTCGATGAAATCAATATGCAGAACTCGACAATTATAAGGAAGGCCATGCTAAGTCACGAAATAGGACGTAAGGAGAGATCTAATGTTTACGCCCTATCATAGATCAACACGTGTCCCGCTACTGCATGTACTACTATACCCATTCCTTTTATCAGATTCGAGCCATGATCTCACGCAACACTCTATATAAAGGGAATCAACAACTTCACTGAGATATTGGAAAGAACTTACAAAAACTCTACTGAAATACTCTCTCTTTCTTATATCATCTCTTTCAAATACTTTGTAACTTGTACCCATTCATTCATTCATAATGAAGAACAGTGAACATAGCTCTCATTACAGAGTGAAACACTATAAATCTCTATGTATGGTATCATTTATTTTGTGGTATCATTTGATTATTTACAGCTTTGATCTAATTCTCATTCTACCATTATTTTGATTCTATTCTTGAAAGCTAAACAGATTTTAATCACGGTTATTTGAGGGCCCCGATTTACAAATAGCAAATATTAAATTGAATACTAACATGTTTTTATTTAATTGTAGATCTAATGTCTACAATTTGACGCCCATCATGGGGCCATCAGATGACCAATGCAAGGATTTTGATTCTTTAGCATCAGAATGGCAGATAGCATAGACCACTAAAGTCCACCCGACATGTAGAATGAAGAAACACAGATCATGTCTTTAGGAGACAAACAAAAGAGATCCTTGTTGGCAAAGTAGAAACGCTGAAAAAGCTGTTTCACGAACAAGCAACTTGTTCCCAGGAGCACAACAACGGCTCAACCAACTCAGTAGTAAGAACAATGCTCTCAGGAGCCAGATCAGCTAATTCTAAGCTTTCAGCCTACTCGTATTACTAACCAAATTTTAGGTATTTGATATTTCCAACAACATAATGGCAGTACCAGACACCATCTTCAACCAGGCAACAACCTTCTTACGGCTCCATTGGAAGGACGCAACCACTGTACACGATCCAACACCTACAACGGTAACTACAATTGCAACAACACCAACACCAATGGCGACAACAGCAGCTACAAATGCTCAATAGAGTGTAAGTAGAGAAAATCCGCGAACATTCAAGAGGCAGAATGAAGAGATCAGGCAAAAAGTACAAGCGAAAGCTATATAAATGCTAGCCTTGTTAACTATAGAGGCCATCCAACAGATGATGCAAGATATGCTTGATCAGAACGAAGGCCACGAACAAGACCCCAGCGCTCGATGACATCTCAAAGAACATACACGAGACCCCTTTCATAGGAAGGATTACTTCTGTCATTCCTCTCAAGTATGGAAATCTCGTGTTCATGTGTTTTGATAGAACCGCAGACCCAAAGGATCACCTCCTTAAGTACAAGAATGTCTCAGCGCAACCAACATCCCAGATTTGATACTAGACGAGATGATGTGTAAGCTATTAATGCAAAGTTTGAAAGGATCAGCCCTTTAATGGTTTAGCAACTTGCCCGTGGAAGAATTGATAGCTTCTTAGAGTTGACAGATTCCTTCGTCAAAGACTACTCTGTGCACATCAAGACGGGCAAAATGACTAAAGACCTTTGGTCTGTAATTCAGAGCCTAGGAGATTCTTTAAGGGCATAATTAAAAGGTTCATCAAAGCCATCTTAAAGATCTCAAATTTGGAGGGCGAAATGGCTTAGGAGGCCTTGAAGAAGGGACTTCTACATAAGTCCTCGTTTAAAAACAGCATCTGCTTGGAATACTCGTAGACGATCCAAGAGGACCTGAATAAAGCAAAAGGGTGGATTAATCTCAAAGAAATAAATGATCGTTGTGAGCAAGAACTTCCAAGGAACCGAGAGTAGAACTGGAGGATAGAGTGACAGCCAAAAGCTCGACTAGAACAACTAGGATGAAGAAAAACACTTCCAAGAAGGGAATGGAGGAAGAAAGAGGAACGAAAACCACAGGGGGGAGCAGGCCATTGTCGTTGCTAAGGTATGCCCGATTGAGTTGATTACCCAGTTGGAAGGGAAGATTATGTCAAGTGGCCGAACAAAATAGCCCCCAACTAATCCCATGACTATACAAAGCATTGTGAATTTTACTAAGACACTGGACATCTGGCAATCGATTGCAAGGCCCTATGAATCGAGATTGTAGAATTGTTGAAGAAAGGACATTTAAGGGAGTACCTATCAAAACAAGGAAAACAAACCTATTGGCTGGACTGCGTGTGGAGCGGACTGAGAAATCGATAAGCCCAAGAGAAAACTCCATATCCACCACCTATCAGGAAAGTGATCGGAGCCATTTGTGGGGGCTCTGTTTACAGCGGAGGCTCAGTAAACCAAATGAAAGCCCATCAAAGAAAAGTAAATCAAGCGACCACCTGTTCAATGGTGGACTGTATATTTTTCAAATTATACTTAGTGCATGTTTTTGAACATCATATCTAGTCAAAAAAATCACATGAAAATAAAGGTATACGAAGCGATGTGAGAACCTTGCCAATATTTTTACCTATCATAAAATTGAGTTAGTTACATAATAAACCTTATAGTTTTAATTATATCTCAATTTATTCCTCTGTTTTTAAAAACTATAAAAATATCCTTTAAATTTGAATAGCTTGTTTGAATTTTATTTCTTGCATATCTTTTAGACATAAAACAAAAAGATAAGATAAAGATACTAATGAGTTCAAATTTGTTTTGAAATATATATTTTTTATTGAGACATTAAAAAATTTCTAACATTTAAAAATTCATAAAATTTAAGTTTTTTCTTTAATTTTAATTGTTTTAAGATATTTTATGCTTTTAAATCTATAAAATATTTTTCATAATTTTTAAAGGATAGTTATGTTACACAGTTTAATTTTTTTCTATTCACATGAATAAAATTAAAATAAACTTTTTAAATTCGAGAATACTTTTTTTGTTTTTTAAACATCATAACAGATTAAAAAATACTTAAAACTAGAAAGTTATGTAACTAACCCTTATAAAATTCTCGTAAGATATCTCTTTCTTCTGAAAGCACTTCCATGACAAGAAAGTTGACGATTAAGCGTGCTAAAGTTTGATCAAAAGATTGTTATTGGAATCAAACTAGTGCACAAAAACACAAACATTATCATTCTGTTTTGCATTATTTCTGCCAAAAAACACGTTACCATTGAAAATGATTCCAAAACTGTTATTCCCTTATCATTGCTCTGAAGCACAAACAACGGAATGGGAAGAGGGAGGGCGAAAACAAAAGCTTCACCCCTCTGTCAAGGGTCAAAATTTCAGGCCAGAAACTCATAGAAACAAGTAAAGTCCATGCGTAGTAACCAGATCCAATTTATTTTTCAAATTTAGCCTTCGTGGGTTTGTAACCTTTAGAAAAGCTAGTACAACAAATCGAAATTGAAAACACCCTTTGCCCTGATCTTTTGATCCTAAGCACTTCCCCACTTCAAAATCTCCAACTAATTTGCTGTATATAAACGAACCTGCAAAGGAAAAAGATTAGCATAAAGGCCAATTTTTCAAGACGTAATAAGTCTTAATAAACATATTATGATAGGACTAATTGTTCCCACTACTTGGTGTTAATTAAACATGCCTGCTCCTATAAAAAGTAAAGAAAAACCCACGGCGAATAATCTGCTATCTCCGGCTCCTTTTGGGCCTTAACTTCTTAAAAGCCATGAATGTAACTGCAGCGGATAGCGCATACCTGCTCAAATTAGAGTTAATATCATTGCTTTTCAATGGAATATCAGAAAAAGCTACTACTGCATCATAATACCTTCCGATGAAAGTCTAATACTTGTCATTTTTGTGATAATCAATAAAAGCATTGACTCAAGGGTACTAAGTGATAATTCCAAGATACTCGTATTCCAAGTAAAAACACACATGATGCAAACACACACTAAACTGAGCACGCATATGGAACAAAACATTCATGACTAAATGTTTAGCTCGCGTATACACGTCAGTTATCATTCTCTGATAACTGATTTTATAAGAAACAAAAATCAGTTTTTATGTCCAAGTCTCAGATTTTTGTGCAATGGATAATCCATATAATTAGTGTGTACCAACCAATCATTTCCCTTTTGATAGAACCCTAGAAGCAAAATGTGAGAACAAAATGAGTTCAAACAAACACCAACTCTTTAGTGAGGCAACGTTTACACTCCAAAGAAGCTTCAGAAATAAGCTAAAGAAACGAGACTGAATTCCAGTATATCAGCAGATTAAATCAGATTAGTAAGTTCTCACTGATCTGAAATCTATCCTTGATGAAATAGTTCACCCAAGGTATTCACTGACAAAAAGGTGTGAGTTTGAATTGAACAAGAGTACGGTTTAATCCCCAATTCCATTTCGACCCAGCAGCTAACAAGAAAATGATAAACTAAAATCAAGACACACGACAATTACTCTTGCTATAATACTATTATACCATAACGATAGTCATTTGCGTGCCTCATAACACTAAAAGCACAACACAGCATGCAAATTCTTAAGCAAGGATACCAAAAAAAACAAGCATACCACGTCAGCGTATAATTTATGTGGTCCCGAGGCATGACTGAACTTCGAATCAAAGTATTCACATCCTTTGGCAAAGGATATGGGTTACTTGCATTGACATTCTCACTTATATCTTCAACGTATATGGTATCCTCAGGAAGTCCACAAGTACGAGCAATCACAGGAATATCAACATAGAACCACTGGTTGGCACTTGGCTCATTCGGCGGAACAACCATGCTTGGCTTCTCGCTCCCATGAACTATTCCAGTAACTTCAACATGCGAAACAGCTGGAACAGGATCCCGTAAGGTCTGTGAAGTTAAGATGGAGTCTTAAACATTTTAGTACCAGTAATTGCATAAATACTTGAAGGAAACTACCTCAATGTCTTTAGGCTTCTTTGTCCAAAACTTCCACCGGGGGCTTCTTTCACTCTCTTGGACATCTTGCATTTCTTTCTTGAAATTTTGCTCCGCATCATGTGAAACTTCTAAAGCTTTATCTTTCCAAGTGCGGGGAACCCATCCTCTATTTACCAGAAATGGTGACTGCACACTGACCATAAAAGTCTTTTCAGCTAAAAGAAGTATACTAGAAAAGTCTGAATTATTGGGGAAACACGTGAAGAAACTTGCAGTTGATGAAACGCAAAACCTGATAAGTGTGAGAAACCATAATAAGTAAGACTATTTTTAAAATTTCTCTCTAGTTCAAATGCCTAAACCTTATGATTGTACTAAAAGTTGTTCATCAAGAATAAAATTCAATTCAAAGGATAGATCTAACCAAGCAAATATGATAGTTCAAAACCTTAATAGTACTTCAGATATCTCAATTCAAAGAAGGTAAATATTTTGTTTCCAGAAAGTGAATGAGAAAATAAAAGCTTGAAACCTATGTCTGTTAGTAGTTGATCAACTTGAGTTACTATAGCAAAGAAGCAAGCGTACAAGAACAACATGAGTCTTGAGCACACAAATAAAAGGGGACTCGTACAACTCTATATAATTTCATTGTATGACTTTCATAATGAATCATTAAGACAACCAAACCCTGAGATGCATATACCTGTCTGGGTCGTTAGGTATTGGCAGAAGGGGTGTGATGATATAGTAGCCATTCTCTGTGACTCCTGAAATGCTTCTCGAACGAGGACCCACATAAATTGATTTATTCTCATCAAAAAATCCCCTGCATATGACCTTTCTAAACTCCAAAGAGTCCACTTCATTCGGTTGAGACAAACTGTTACAGTTCAAAGGTTCCATTCCCAATCTCTTCTGCCTGCATTCTAGCATTTTCACCTGCAACATAAATGACTTGTCAGCATATGCCATTGGTTGATATCAGAATGCTGAAGTCTTGATTATAAACATAATTACTTTGATTTGATTCTCAAAATAATTACTCATAAAAGAAACTTGTCGAAAGGTAAGAAAATATCTAGATCGTGCCACCAAAGATTCATATGCATAGTAATGCCCCAAGTGTTTTTTTGTTCTAGATATCTCCACTTTCTCATAATATGGGAGACTTATCAAACCAAATGACGATCATAATTTACACAGCAACTACAATTTCGTTGCTTATATAATAATAGTAATGAAGTTTCATGAATAAGGAACATTACACGGTCATGAAATTTCCTGAAAAAAAGAGTGGTCTCATCTTCATAGAAAATAGATACCAATATGCGAAGACATGCATACAGTATCACAAGTTTTAAAAAGAAAGTGAAGATGCATAAACATACATCAGAACAAGTTGAGAACACGTTGAAATTTAAACATAAAATGTCAGTATTCTTACCTCAAGTATGCAAAAGAAAGAGACAAAATTGAGTTCAGACAACAACTTAAGAAGTAAACTTGAAATGCATTTCTTACTATAGGTTTAAATTTTGCCACAACTCACAGTCCCCTTTTTAATGTTGAAATACGCATAGCCTTCATTGAAAAAATCTAGCTTTTCATTAAGTTATAAGTTATGTGATTTTGATAAAGTTGATAGCTGTTGCATACAAATTCATTTCTAACATCACTACGACTCTGGCACGGTTTTTCTAACACCGCTCCGTTAAAGTTGATAGTTTCTGCTCCGTCAACACAAGTTGTACAATGTTCCCACATTGGGAATTTGGGAAGACTATTGTGGGATTCACAGATTAAGACAAGAAACATGGGAGGTAGTTGATTTAGTCGTCAAAGAAATATGTTATCAAATTCCACACACCCATCTAGCTATCACAACAATGTCTTCAATAATGCTCTTTTATAGTAAAATTAAGCAACTACAAAAATACCATGAAAAGAGAACAAAAAGAAAAGAAAAACCACACCTTCTCTTGTCTTCTAAAAATCTGCCAAGTCCCCAGACCAAATGTAATAGCTCCAGGAAGAAACAGTAACCGTTTCGACAATCTTGACCTATTTTATTTCTCTGCTTCAGATCACCCACAAACCAAGGAAAAAAAAATAAACACAAGGAACAAAATTTATTAACCATATCATAGCACACGGAAACTGAACTGACCCGGAGATTGGAAAGAGGAGGATGTTGAGTGAGATTCAGCCGCGGAGGAAACAGCAGCAGAGGAAGTGTAGAAGACAAATGATAGAGAATGGTTATGGCTTTCACAATGGTGGTGGAAGCTGTCATTTTTATGCATCAAACGCAGTTGGATGTATACAAAATAAATTAGGATCTGAGTGGGTTTTTGGTCATCTCACACATAGTTTTGAGAACATTTGAATGATGTGAGTCTAGCAAGTCACAATTTTAAGGTTTCTCATCTAGTTCCGGAATTTGAGTGCGTTCTTGATAGAATTTGACAATCAAAACCTTATGTATTTCTCCGAATACAGATGCAGCACCACCAAGAGGTTCACCTACAATGCCAGGAAATTCATCAGTGGCATCCAGAAACGGTAAGAAGCTACAACAATGAACATGTAGCCTTGTTCTTACCGTATGCATTCATATTAAAACATCGACATATAAAAGAGTCTAAATGAAACTTACAAATAGAGTACCACCAGGCCACAATTTCCTATAACAGAAGTGCAAAAAAATTTAATGTCAAACCAGATTAAGACTACAAGGCAGAAGCCTTGAGACTTGGGAGGTTCCTCTCATTTCTACCATTGAACTTCTCTTTCATGGATGAAGTTCCCCTTTGCAAAATGCCAATTGAACGTTTTTGCTAATTATCAAGTGTTTATCACCTTTAGAAGCATTAAAATATATTTTTTCTTTTCACTTATCCCCGAAAATTATAATTTTCCTTTGCAATCTGACTTTTTTGTCAGACTCTTCCTCAGAAAACTCTAGTTTAACACACAGTCCAGCCAATTTCGTGTTTTATTTGGCAGGCTTTGGCTTCACTGCTGGGTTCCTGAGTCTTATTATTTCATCATTCCAATACTATTTACCTTCTTCCAGGCAATAAACTCGCCCATATCTTATGCCTTTGAATAACTGAATAAATCTTGTACCTCAAATCTATTTGGAATTTGGTTGTTCAAGGCTAATTTGGCCTTCATGTGTTATAGCATACCTCTCCTTTCATAGAGAATAATGCTTTTTGTTTTTGTTTTGTTTCACAGATTTAAATCTACTTACTTAAATATAAAAGAGGAAACCAAAAAAGATCTAGAAAATATATCGAAACAAGATGAAAAGTTTCCCAACTAGCCTAACATAAAAGTTAAGACTCTTTTCTTTATTTACATAAACAAATCTGTAATATTCAAAGAAAGAAATGCTTAAGATCATAAATTGCAAACAACCAAAATAAGTTTCCCTTACCTTTTTTTTTTGGGCAAATATTAAAAAATGAGATAGAAAGGGAAAGGAGGAAGATCAGAATGCAACAGCCGCAAAAGCAATCGCGACAAATGCAAGCGTATCTGCTTCTGTATATGTTATTATCAGCAACAAAAAGGGCTGATTGCACCTTCAGTCCCCATAGAAAGGACATATGCACATCAGTGACGCTCACTGATTGCCTTCACATTTCATTCCGACTTTGAACAAAGAAAGCAAAGGACAATATGCAAAATAAAAACTGGAACTAAAGATAAGAGGATTGCAAATGTCCAAAAAATGGAGTAGAAAAGAAATGATTAAGACAGGAAAATGTAGGAACATCTGAATGCAACAGCCGCAAAAGAAATGGCGGCAAATGCAAGCATATCTGCTCCTGTATATGTTATTATCGGCAATGAAAAGGGCTGATTGTGCCATCAGGCCCCGTAAAAAGGACATAAGCACATCAGTGACGCTCGCTGATTGCCTTCAAATTTCATTCTGATCTTGAACAAAGAAAGCAAAGAACAATATGCAAAATAAAAACTGGAACTAAAGATAAGAGGATTGCAAATTTCCAAAAAATGAGATAGAAAAGAAATGATTAAGACAGGAAAATGTAGGAACATCTGAATGCAACAGCCGCAAAAGAAATGGCAACAAATGCAAGCATATCTACTCCTGTATATGTTATTATCGGCAACGAAAAGGGCTGATTGCGCCATCAGTCCCCATAGAAAGGACATAAGCACATCAGTGACGCTCACTGATTGCCTTCAAATTTCATTCTGATTTTGAACAAAGAAAATAAAAAACAATATGCAAAATCAGAACTCGAACTAATGATAAGAGAATTCCAAATATTCAAAAATGAGATAGAAAAGGAAAAGATTAAGACTGCAAAAATGTAGGAACATCTGAATGCAACAGCCACAAAGGAAATGGCGGCAAATGCAAGCATATCTGCTCCTGTATATGTTATTATCGGCAATGAAAAGGGCTGATTGTGCCATCAGTCCCCGTAAAAAGGACATAAGCACATCAGTGACGCTCACTGATTGCCTTCAAATTTCACTCTGATCTTGAACAAAGAAAGCAAAGAACAATATGCAAAATAAAAACTGGAACTAAAGATAAGAGGATTGCAAATTTCCAAAAATGAGATAGAAAAGAAATGATTAAGACAGGAAAATGTGGGAACATCTGAATGCAACAGCCGCAAAAGAAATGGCGACAAATGCAAGCATATCTACTCCTGCATATGTTATTATCGGCAACGAAAAGGGCTGATTGCGCCATCAGTCCCCATAGGAAGGACATAAGCACATCAGTGACGCTCACTGATTGCCTTCAAATTTCATTCTGATTTTGAACAAAGAAAATAAAAAACAATATGCAAAATCAGAACTGGAACTAAAGATAAGAGAATTGCAAATATTCAAAAATGAGATAGAAAAGGAAAAGATTAAGACTGGAAAATGTAGGAACATCTGAGTGCAACAGCCGCAAAAGAAATGGCGACAAATGCAAGCATATCAGCTCCTGTAAATGTTATCATCGGCAACGAAAAGGGCTGATTTTAAACAAAGAAAACAAAAAAAAATGATATTTGACGGCCGACGAGACTGACCTGCGACGGGATGAGATGAGGAGAGAAAAGACCGCCCGAAGGAGATTCGGCGGGGCGGGCTGGCGGCGGCGGGGTCCGTCTGAAAGAAGAAAGGCCCGAGCAGGAGGAGGCCTCGAGCGGCTGAACTGCGCGGAGGCGGGAGCTGCGGCTGGCCGGAGGAACGTGAGTGGCGGCGGCACTAGGGTTTTTGGTGAGTGGGTGAGTGAGCAATGTCTGCCCTTCTCTGTGAGTGTGCTTTTAAGGGAGGCGAGGAAAAAGGTTTTGAAAATGGTTTTTTTTTTTTTTTAATTTTTAAACTCATTTTGGGGTGAAAATTGAAATGAGAATTTTTTTTTTGAAAGGATTATTCACTTCGTTATGCTTCATATTTTTTTTGGATTATTTTTATAAATACATTTTTGAATTATGTGTGTTATTTCACTTTATTTATTGATTTTGTAAGACATGTCAAAATGTTCCCTTTCCATTTAATAAAAAACAAGTTAAAATACGCGCCTTATCAAATTCTTGGTATGGACTTAAACGGTTTTAATTACGTGATATCTCATAGAAGATTAGAAATATTTTAAATTTTAATTAAATTATACAAATAACCAAGATTAATCTTTATTCGATTAAGGTAGTTTCCACCACAACTCAGTTATAAAGCGCTCTTATATGTTAAAATAAAAAAAAATTGTTACAGTATAAAACTCTCATATATTACGATAAAAACGATTTCCATCAATAATTTTAACAACTAACCAAACACTATATAAAAAATGATAAAAGCACATTTTTAATTTGTTTTCTAAATTTTTTCTCTCTTCTCCCTCTTCTCTTCTCTTCTTTCTCCACCCTTTCTCTCGTTAAATTGCTAGTAGCTCAAGTTGAAGCCCCAAAAAGCCATGAACTTGAACATCAACTAATGTTTGCGACAAACCCAGATTTTGTTAATCATCATCATCTAAATAAACCCACAACCCAAAAATCCCAACCCACCTTGTGACCCACAGGCACCGCTCTAGATTAAACTACCACGAATCGCAGATGAAAATATATATGAGTTTGAGATTATGGTAGCGAATCAAACCTTCTTTTTGAAAGGGATGTTTTTTCATCAAACAAGCTTGGTTACTAGCACAGACAATTGGTGATTTTATCTAAAATTCGCTATCGTACTTTGTTGAATAGAACTTGAACTCATATTGCAATCTACCTCTCCCGCCATTGATATTTTCTCATACGTGCTCTCTCTAGATATTAATGTCGCTACCGGAAGTGTAGGAACGGCTCCGCCGGTGATCCACCATTGGAGATAACGATTGACACTCTGGGTTCGATGACGGGCGCTAAGGTGACGGTGATGGCTGTTTGGGGCGACGGGACGGCGCCTTGGTGGATGCCTTGGGCAGCCGTCATGGGGTGAGGGTAAAGGAGAGAGAATGTGGTCAGGATGGCTACGTGGGTTTTCTTGTTTGATATTCAGCGAAGAGAGGGATGAGAGAGAAAAAATAGAAAAAAAAATAAAATATTTAATTAGAATTTTTAATTTTTAATGAGATGCTAGCAAAACCGTTAAGTTTATAGATGGAGTTAGACAAAAAGAGCATTTTGACATATTTTCTATAGATTAGAGGACATTTTGACCTATTGTACAAAATCAAGGGGATAAAGTGAAAATAGTTTTATGTTTTACAAAATCATTTTCAAAAACACTAAAGATAATATTAAAAGTGTGAAAATAACATATTCAACATGCTATTTTATTTTGTGCTCTAATCTACAATGCTATTTCAAATGCAATATTTATCTGTCATTAAAATTATTATGCCTTAAAATTTGTAAAAGTAGACTTTTAATATTAAAATAATTTAAAGGTTAATGATTAAGTGAAAACGTCAATGTATTAACCAACAAACATCACATTACAAATTTGCCATATATTATACTTGGTAGCAAATTTGCCATCAAGTTTAGCACATACAAATTGACATTGAAAAGAACATTTTAATTAGAGAGTTTTTTATATTCAAATGCTAAATTTACAATGACATTTCAATGCTAAAAATAAGGTTAGTGTCTTTTGATATGCATGTTCAAAATGTTTTAAATGATTTTCAACCAATGAGTCTACAAAAAAACATGCCTTTAGTATGCACACTAAAAAAAAATGGTTCAAAAGATGAGGATGGTTTAGCACTAGCTGAACTGTTAGTTTTGAGAACTTAGTTCTCTTAAATTTTAAATGTTTTGAACCAGTCTCTGCGATAAAAATCATTTATTTCATTTCAAACTTTTACATTCCAAACATTAATTCTATATAGGTTTGAAATTGCATGTTCAAACCACAAAGTTCTATGCTACATAAATTCGAACTCGCGTACCAAACAGGCTATTAGCATCGTTGGACATCTTTTCAAAACTATATGCCAAGTAGCCATCCCCAGGTGTTGCGCCAAGCAATCACCTCGTGCCCTAGGCAGTTGATTCCACCATCTTCTCTCTGGCCAACACTGGTGCTGAGTAAAGGCCTGTTCGACACGACTGAAAAGGATATGGGAAACCCCCACTGAAGAACTGGCATGCTGACCAAAACTAACCCCTCCGGGCACACTAGCACTTTCACAAATGGGAGCAAATAGCATCTGAAAGACTACCACGTGGTATCATTTTAGCCTTCTATTAGAAAGCCCTCCTTATTAGGAGAACATGACACCTGCACTAGCCACCTAGGCTCCATATGACTGTATACCAAGTCATTGGGCTATTAGGATTGGTGCCCTAAGGAATAAATACTTTAGTTGTATTCATGACATTTTTTTATGAAATAAATAATAATGTGAATATTTTATGTATCAATAATGGTCTTGCATATATTTCATGTATTAATAATGATTCTCGTATTACTTTCATATTAATGATCGTATATTAGCAAACATATGATCAACGAACATTCAAACTAAATCTTGGAATTGAACATATATAGAGTTTATATGCAGAAAGATCCAATTCGAGATTAATAACCTAAATAATATAGTCCCAGTATATGTATAGAGCTGGGTATTTTATACATAACAAGACTGTAATAGGGATCTAATTCAACTACAGAGGTAGTTTATCTTGACTGTCGGAGCGGATTGACTTTATAGTAAACACATTGATATGGTAGACCTTATGGTGGTCACATATTAGACTAGACCTAAAGCTGAATTGATTTAATAGTAATTTTGTTTCATATAAATCAATTCTTTTTAATAATCATTTATGTGTTATCTTAAACCAGAATTAGATTCATAACTTCATTTTTGTAGCGTGTATCTTTTGATATGTCAAAGGCAAGAGTCCCAATGAATGAAGACTTCATTGTCGATATGTTGAAGATGCAACCTATATTCAATGAGGGCATAATCCACGAACATAGAATCCATAACTCTCTAACAAAGAGTCAATGTTACCCTTTCAAAGGTATTACTTAGGTATTGAAAAATATAATAAGACCTCGGTCATCTAGATACATTTGATAAATGGATGATATTCTTTATGTATATGTTACAAAAAGAATGAATTTTTCAATGGTGAAATAATGAAACTTTGAGATAAAATAATTAGAAGGCAAAATGGAACTGGTCCTTCATTCGATTATAGATAACCTATAGAGATACACATCATATGAGAGGTCATAGACAATACTTATATATTCCAAGAGTCTTGTAACATGGTATATTATCAAGAGTGCAGTTTTAGGTCTATAGTGGAGTAACATTGAACTTAATAATCATACGGATAATTAATTAGGGATTAATTTATCTGTTATTATTAGAGCATGATAATATATACATTAGGTCTCAATGGTAACTCACAAATTCTTTTATGACAAATCAGACAAATATAGATTACCACATGTAAAACAGAAGTACATATGAGTCGAGCTCTCAGGATTGATGGGGCATGTGGGCCTTAGTCCAAGATTGGACTACTAGTGGGCGTATACCTACTAGGGAATAGTGCCTATATCTGCTTTTTTGGAGAATTAATTATTTACTTACTTATGGAAAATGATTATTCAAATTGTTAATTGAGACTTTGGATAATTAATTATTTTATTTTTATATTTGAATAATTAATTTAAATCCTAGTTGAATTTGAATTATGGATAATGGACAATTATTCATAATTATTTAAATTAGAATATTATTTTAAGTAATGAAATTCTAATTTAAATTTAAATTGTTTGAATTGGACTTATCCTGAATGATGTAGATAATCACATATCCATACATTACGATTGGTTCAACATTTTGAAATGCCCAGCAAAAGATTGGCGTGAACAAGCAGAGGAAATATCCTTCTATGTGGTGTGTTCATCAGTTAAAGGAGATAGAAAATTATCTCCTAATTTTGATCGACTTCTGGCTCTCCCTCTTACTTCTATAAATAGAAACCTAGAGTCTTCATTTATTCATAGACTGCCTGAGTACAAATTTGAGAATAGAGCTTAGATTACTCGTCTTTAATAATCCTAGTTCTTAAGTACTTGATGGTTGGAAGGAGTGTAGATGTGGTAAAGATATGTTCACACACGTAATGATTTGAAAGAAGAGAATAACATTGAAAATCTGACAATAAAAATTCGTTTTTGAAGAATTATTCAGTCAGAAGTGATGTTCTCAGTCTCTAACTAGTACATTAAATTAGATTTAATTTATTATTTATAGCATCATGAGTTAGTTTTTAGTGATCAAATGCAATTTTTAAAATTCTAATGTATCATCGAACTGATTTTTCCAACAAGGCAAACCTACCTCACACCCAGTTTAAGCCAAACACTATAAATAGGAGCAATTACTCCATCTCAAAGGTAAGTGGATTTTTTTTGTACGCCTTACATCCATCCACCTAGCCCAGATACTTGACTTGAGTGTCAGAGTGCCTTTGGCAGGCATTATACTTACGTCCCCTTACCTCAAGGCTTTTCCTTATCATGTAAGTCTAAGTAATCTAGACCACCAAGAAGCAGGGCAAGCAGTCTGAGCACTATGAGTAGCGACACATGATGTTGAGCCGTTTAAGGTCATCAACATTTTGACGCTATAAGAAAGGCCACATACCTTTCCATTAACCTCACCTTTCCCCCAAGAATTTGTAGGAAGGTCAAAAGACGAATGAACTAGAAGGTCATTTGATTAAATGTCAGGACACCAAGCACAGGAACAAAGGTCCAACTTGAAGTCTAACTGGGTCTACTAGGTCTGACAACGAGTCCAACCAGGTTCAACAAAGTGTCTAACCATATGTCTAACTGCAAGCATGACTAGGAGTGTAACCAAAAGTTCGACCAAGCACCTAACCAAGTCCGACCAGGTCCAACCACAAGTTCGACGAGAAGCCTAACCATATCCATCAAGTCTATTCAAGAGTCTGACCACAGGTCCAATGAAGAGTTTGACAGGTTCGACCATAAGTTTGATTAAGAATTTGGCCATAAGTCCAACTAGGTCCACCATGTTTGATAAACAGTTTAACTAGTCAGACCAAATAGTCTGACCACAAAACCAACTAGGTCCATCAGATTTGACTAACATTCTGACAATAGGTCCACTAGGTTCGATGGATAAGCCTACTAGGTCTGACCATGTGCCCAGCCAGGATTCAACCATGAGTTCAACCAAGAAACAGACCTAGCACACGACTAGGTTTATGACCAAGAGTCCTAAAATATAACATACCAAGAGATCTAAGGGACCATTATTAGGATCTTAATACTTGACAGTCAGCTTAAGGATACTATACAACCGTGCATTCAAGTCATGGGCTAAACCTAGTGCACACCTTGTTTTATGCTAAACTCTATAAACAAGAGCATTAACTTCACCACAAAGGTACAACCATTCTTTTTTAACCTACTCTACCTCTCTTTTTGCTCTTCCCGATTAGTTGCTAACTTGAGCATCAAAGTCCCCTAGGCAGACACCACATTGGTGTCCCCTTACTTTAGATTTCTTTAGAGTTTTTTAATTTTTTTAATCTTTTCATTAAGGATATTTACGTTCTTTTAGCCGTCAAAGTTGACTATGAATTGGAAATGGGTATAAATTTATCTAATATATCAATTCTAATGGTATACTTTTTTATAAGATTAAAAACTAAAAGGATACCTTATGAATAAATGTAAAATACAAAATAGAAGACAATAAATAACTCTTTTCGAAATGATGTTGGGATGTTTCTAATATTTAGTTTGTTTATTTTTATAATATATTGTTTTAGTATAACAAAAAAGTGAATTGTGTTTTAGATATGTTTTAAAAAATGTATAATAAATACAATATTTGAAAATGAAAACAAATTTATGAGAAAATAACTTTCAACCATTTTTTATTTCCTTAACAAAAACCATTTTTATTTCTTTAGGTAAATTACCACATAAGTCACCAGCTTTTCACAAAAGTGTGATTTTGATCTTCAATCCTTTCATTTTTGTTTTATCGGTCCCTAACCTTTAATTTTATTTGCTGAAGGACCAATTCAACAATTTAACTATTAATTTTGAAGACCAATTTGTTATCTTTATATGACTTTGAGAACTAGTTTGTCACCTTTTTTTATTTAAACATTAACTGTTTGATCGTTAAATTGGTCTTTCAGCCATCAAAAACAAAGGTTGGAGATAATAAATCAAAAATAAAAAGTTGGAGATCAAATGTTCCTTTTTGTAAAATATAAGGACAACTATTTCTTTTTGTTTTGACTATTCTTTTTAAAGTATTTGCTACTAAAACACTATTTAAAAAATATTTTTATTTTTATGCTTCAAAAGAAGTGCGGTAAATTTTGAAGACTATGAAAGAAAAACAATACCAAACACCAAATACAACCACTAATTATATTTTAAACTGCTTACCAAAAGTCTTAAAAGCATTAATTGTCTACCTAATGTTGCGGACGAGTGATTAACCGTAGTTTAAGCAAATTGTTGATGTGACATGCTTCGGCAGTATGATTTTGTGCAGTGTGGCTGGTAGAGCAACTTTGTATTATCTTTTTTTTTTTTTTTTTTTTTTTTTAATTTGTTGCATCCCTAGACTATTGAGTTTATGTATAGATACGTTATTTGTCTTTGGCTTGCCAAAGTGTATAAGAATGGAAATTGTGGTGAATAATACTTTTACAAAATAATTTTAAAGTAAAAAAAATAGATTTTGAAAATATTTTTAATAAATACTAGGTTAATAGAAAATATACTAAGTAAAAAAATCTATTTACTACCAATAAGAAATAATTTACTGATCAAATTTATTTACTGTTGTTTATTATAAATATTTTTAAAATTTACTATTTAGGTCAATTATTTCTGTGTAAAAATCCTATTTACTTCCCCTTGAAGAAATAGGCAGTACTTGGACTTTGTTATGGGCTTCAAAGGTTTGGACTTTGGATTGGTTTGAATGATGTTGGGCTCAGTCAAATTTAAAAAAGAGTAATGTTAGCGAGTGTCATTTTTTAAAACTAATTATAATAAACGATATGTTTTAAAAATATTTATAATGAAAAATACTTACATGGCATAAAAAATTTATTTGAATGAATATATAGTTACATGTTTCCATCATTAAGTGAGGTACAATTATATATATTTTTTTGTAAAATAGGGACAAAATAATATCTTTCAATTATTTAGTGGGAATACGATAAGAATATATCTAAAATTTTTAAAAATTGTTTCGGATTACCCCCACCCAATTACATCTACCTCCGCCATGGAGGTTAATAACATTTTTTTGAAACCTTTTGAAGCAAATAACATAATTTAAAATACTTGAGATAAATAACCTATTTACACTATAATGTGTTGGTAAATCAAGGATAAATAAATTATTTAGATCATAATATGTTATTTACCAAAAATTTTAAAAGCAAAATATTACCAAGCTCATCAGTAAATTAACAATAACTTAAGTCTATTTATTTTGGAAAAACTAAAAAAATATAGCAGAGTCAAAACCTAGAAGAACCCAAGAAAATTTGTACTTTGATCTCCCCTTGTTCTTTTATTGAAACTTTTTATTTTTATTTTTATATTTGTGTGGAAGTATTGATACTATTTTCTTTTGTTATTCCCCTGGTTCAGTATTTGTACGTATACTCATAGAGCACGAGCACTAAAACGGCCTCGTATTATAATAGCAAATTGTCCACTCTCGTATTTTGAAACGGCTTAACGTAGTATAGCTCTCACTCCGCTCCTTAGTTGGGAGAGTGTCAGACTGAAGATCTGAAGGTCGCGTGTTCGATCCACGCTCACCGCATTCTTAAATTTGTTTATTTCAATTTATGTTCTTAGTTTAAAAAAAATAAAATTATGATCTTAATAATAATAATAATAATTTGTCCACACCATCTTTTTTTTTTTTCTCTATCTTTCAAGGTAGAAAGCCTTTTTTTTCTTTATGATTTCTAGAAAATAGATTTTTATTTTTCATTTGTATAAAATAAATAAAATTATGATCTTAAAAATAATAGTAATAATTTGTCCACACCGTGTTTTTTTTTCTCTATTTTTCAAGGTAGAAAGCCTTTTTTTTTCTTTATGATTTAAAAAATAGATTTTTTATTTTCATTTGTATAAAATATATATCTCCAAGAATTGGAATATCATAATTTTTATGTATGTTTTTGGATTCATGTCCGCAATTTTTTTTTTATCATCATTCGATTTTATTC
>CAMOHE010052581.1:48141-71280 GCA_946598075.1 Artocarpus hirsutus | reverse complement strand
TTGCCTTTTTTTTTTTTTTTTTTTTTTTTTTTTTTAACATATGAACATCTAATAATTAGTTGCTTAAATTCTGTTTTTCAAACCTTTTTGGAAGCAATAGATCTTATGATCTAAGATAGACATGTAAACACAAAGGCGTGTGTGGGCATATATATATATAGATATATATATTTATGCGCAAAATTGTTATTTGAACAGCAGAATGTTCCAAAACGACAACATAATATTCACGCCTGCACAAAATAAAACTGAATGTCTTTTTGGGGGCAGTATATACAGTGCGAAGTACTTTGGTTCTTTAGTAAGTGCTTATTGAACTGGAAAAAGCAGCTCTCGAGCTGTCATCTTGAGGGCCGAAGATATTGGAATACAGACTGAACAAGTTATTCATGATCATTAATTCCATTCAATCGCTATGTAATATGTGTGTTTGATTTCAATATATATATATATATATATATATATATATCATTAACCGAAATAATTCTCCATATATATTTGAAAAGCCTTTTTGGCTGTGGTCCTGCATTTCTCTTCTACTTGTAGTACCGAAATCATTTCGAGAAATAATTTCGACAGTGAAATTGCTTGCAAGCCAGCATATTACATGTGTAAATATTTAAAAAGAAAAAGGAAAGGAGAAAGAAAAAGAAAAAGAAGATATTACTTATTCATGGTCAAGTTGAAAGGAGGGAAAAAAATATAAATTTCATTTACGATTCAAAAGTCAATTTTTTCCTTGCTTTGTATGTTTGACCAAAACACACCCCCAAAACCCCCCCCAAAAAGAAAACCCTAGATGGAAATGGAAGAACCAAAATCTGCAATGGGGTTAGGGCTACAACTAAGAGAAAAAACATTAGTCTTATATTCTCATATGTGTCTACCCCATGAACCCCCCAAATATTAGTTAAAACACAATCCAAAACATTTGGTAGAAACAATATTCCACAACATACCCGCCTCTATAATATATAATACTTGATCTCCTCCGTTAACGACAACTCGATTTGTCTCTCTTTAATTTCTCGCTCTCCCTAAAATAAGTCATCAGTTGCACCTAATTAGAGAAAAATGGCAATGTACAAGATGTACACAACTACTTAATTGTGAGGTCCCCCACCTCATTTGCAAAAACAACACAACACCATTCTTCTTTCACTCTCAAACGTCAATTCTCATAGCCTATACCCCTTCCCAAGGGGTTGCATAGCTAACATAGCTGGTGTATGTCAATTTTTGGAACTCAAAAGGGATCACTGATATAACTGATCTCTCCCTTTTTTCTCTTTCTTTCTTTCTTTCTTTCTCTCTTTCTTTCTTGCTTTTCTCTCCTTTTTTCCTTCAACTTATCCCTTCCCCCCTTTTCTCCCCTCAGTTGGAGGAGCACCAGTTGATTCATCGAATCCCACTTTTTACTAAGCCTCAACCTTTTGTCCCCCCTTGCCAGAGGCACTACCAAAAATCTTCCCTCCTCCAAATCAATCGTCGAGTGTAATCTTTTTCCCTTTTGTCAAAATCTCTTTTTTTCCTCGGTTGCTTATAACTGGAAACAGAATAAACCGGTCCAATATGTTCCTGATCATCATGATGATGAGGCTGTTGTAAAGGGCATACAGTGCTTGGCCTCGGCTTTCCAACACCTCTCAATGTCATCTGCGACTCTTTTGGAGTCCACCGAGGCACCGAGCAGCCCACGCTTTGTGAACCCCACGGCATATAGGCCACATTCGCCTTTCCATCCATTTGGAAATGGCCTTTTCGGCAATCCATCTTCTTTCGAAAACATTTGTTCCTCCTGCCAAATCCAAACCCCCATATCTCATCAACATGCTTTATTTTCCACTCAATCAATATATTCAAACTATAAACTAAATTAGATAAATAATCACACGAGCTCGCACAAAAAAGTACCTATCAGTAGTACACATTTCTTGAAAGTTTGAAATAAAGTCTATGGTCTAAAAATAATTTATTAAATAACTTTTTACCTACCACAGAATCCCTCATTTATGTAATGTTATTTTTGGTAAAAATGTTAAATGAACCCTAGCAAATGGAAATGTTTAGTTCCTTCATGATAAAGAAAGTAGTGGAAGTTTGGGAAAAGTAGGTAAAGTGGAGGGGAGTGAGGAAAGTAGTAAGTGCCTTTAGCCAAGAGGGTACGTTGCTTCTGTAACCAGTTGCTAATATGATTGCATCAAATTTCTCTGTTATTCCATTAACAAATTCCACTGTGTGACGTTTTAGCCGCTTGATGGCTGGACATACCTACATGATCAACGGCACAAAACTGATCAGGTTATTAGTTACAAACTTTTTGTTAACAGTTGATTATCAAAAGAGGAAGAAGAAAAGGAAAAACCAAAATTGGAAAATGTTCACATTTGTATGTATATAAATAAAGCTATGTGCCTATACACAACAGTTGCATTTAGTAGTGGAGAAATATTATAATCATGAATAAACAAACTAATTCAAGAACATCATGATTTCATCTTTAATTTAATTAAATTTATTTTTTTTAAGGGGGTGGTCATTAGAATTAAGTTTACAGTGGGCCTATCGATCACCATCATATCGTTTGATATTCTCGTACCACAAAATCAATCAGAAAAGAAAACAAAAATAGTTGTCAAAGGAACCAAAAACAATTGAGAAAAGAAAGGAAAATAATCAACCAAAACAAAACAAGGAGGAAGGGGGGAAAAAAGTGAGCTGACTAGCCAGGAGAGTACTTTAATGTCTCCACTTTTGATCTTGGCCAGCGTCCCAACGTCTAAAACTGGGGTCTTTCCGGACAAGTTCTTGAGCTCCAAGGGACCCAACACCGGCCGGTCCAATCCGAAGCGAGAGGTGTCGCCGAGCAATAGCCACGACACGATTAGAAGGAAGCGATCGACAAGTCGCATGGGAAACCACTTGAGCAACCACATGGACAGTCCAAAAGTTGATTTTCCCAGCATCTCTCGTGGTAAAATGTGTACCTTAAAAAAAAAAATAGAACCACGTAAAATTAGAGACTATTTCTATAGTCACTACAAAAAATAATACTATAGGGATAACACATATTTAAAAACAAATATCACGATAATAAAAGAAAAAAATTATCAGATTTGGTGAAATGTGCAATACTTTTCTTAATCTAATTGATAACGAAAATAAAATATAAAATGACCTAGATAAAGTAAAATCTAAAAACCTAAAAAGAGTGATACATAGAGAAAGAGAGGAGCAAAAAAAGATGGATTTGATGCGGGGGAGATTGCGGGGTCCCCTTGTTTGCTAGTTGCCATGGGCAGCCTATAGTTGGGTAAATGCTTTCTTCATGGCATGCTCCATAAGATGATTATGCCCTAAGGGTTTTTTTTTTTCCTCAAAAAAAAGTGCATAAATTCTAAAGAAAAAAAAAAGGCGTGAATGATTATGACAATATAAAGAAGATCCTACGTTTCTGACCAATGTTACGCATGCTTTCGAATCCCAAGAAAGTAAAAGAACAAGGATATTTGTTTTTGCCAAAAATAGGGTTTCAATGTGGAATCATAGTCGATCGTGTGCTTGAGCAAAACCGTTTTGGAACTTGGAGTCAGCTGCTGGCTTGACGGCTCTTTTTGTGTTTTTATTTTTTTCAAAAAAAAAAAAAAAAAAGGAAAAGAAGAAGAAGTCAGTAGCACCAAACAGTTCATCAAAAAGTATTGTTGCAATGAAAGTAGAAACCAAGTGCCTTTATGTTTTTGCTGATCAATAGCCAATATGACAGTGTCGAACTACATGTAACAGCCAAATTCTCAAATGGGTTTATCCTAATTATGTTTTTAGCGTCAAAGATTTTCATGCAAAACATCATAACAAAAAAAAAAAAAAAAAACAGGAATTTCTTTTGAGGATAACCAAATTAACCCATGCCCATAGTTTGAAAAAATCTAGAGAAAAGGGAATATTAAAAAAAATATGAATTTCAGAAAAAAAAACCTTAAACCATTAATCTATTCCCAAAAGTAGTTGGGGGGAAAGAACAAGTACCATGTATCAATAATTCCTTCCATCCAAATTACCAACCCCTTTAATATTCTTTCATCAAATCAACAATTCTAAATCAACGGCACCAAATTTTTAGAACTTCATAGACTGGTGAATAAAATAAAGAAAGAGAAGAAAAAAAAAAAAGAAAAAGAAAGAGAGAAAGAGAAGGAGAGAGAGAGAGAGAATTTTAAACAAATTCCTCCTAAAAGAAATAATTAACATGGCGAGGGGTAAAAGAGCAGTTAATAAAATTGATTAAATTGACTTACTTTGTCCCTAACCACAAGAGAAGGGCTAGCATTATGATAGCAGAGATCCAAACAAACCTCCATCCCAGAATTCCCACATCCAACCACCAAAACCCTCTTCCCTCCAAACTCTTGTCCACTCTTGTAAAGGCTTGTGTGCCTTATGTCCCCCACAAACTCCCTTATCCCCTCTATCTCCGGAACCACCGCCTCCGCATTCTCCCCCGTCGCCGCTATCACCCACCGGCACACATACTCTGTTTCCTCCGCCTCCGCGCCGCCGCCACCGTAACCCTTGTTATTAGTACTAGAACTAGAAATAGTCCTCACGCGCCAGAAGCCGAGCGTTGGGTCGTACTCGGCGGACGACACACTTTCGTTGAAGCAGGGCGAGATGTCGAATTCAGCGGCGTACTCCTCCAAATACTGCACAAACTGCCGCTTGGTAGGGTATTTGGGGAAGTCAGCGGGGAAGGGCATGAAGGGGAGCTCGCAGAACTGCTTGGGCAAATGGAGGCGGAGCCGGTCGTAGGTCTTGAGCTGCCAAAGGGATGCTATGCAGTTGGATCTCTCTAGGATCACGCTCGGCACGCCCTTCTGCTTAAGGCACGCCGCCACTGCCAGCCCCGACGGCCCTGCCCCCACTATCACCGGCCCCTGCACGCCCAGGCATATCCGCGACGTCGACGACGACCGACAATTCATATTCTTGCTCATTTTCTCTATCAGAATAGGATCATGGACTCTTTTTCCTTCTATTTCGCCCAAGTAAAAGTCCATATGGATCAATAATGATGATAAAAACCTTGACGAGAATGTTGTTCTATCTGTTTCTCTAAATTTTTTTTCAAATACTGCAAAATTGCAGAGAATAATAATAACCCATTTGAGAGTCGGGTAAAAAATTTCTTTCTTTTTTTTTTTTTTTTTTTGGAGGCCTCTCAGTGGTATATAGTAGAGGTACAAGTACCAACAACTCTTTCTCTTCTTATCTATAAGAGAGCTCTCTTAGCGGATTAAGAGGGTATTATCCACATGTGATTAGAACGAGTAAAAATTTTTTGAGTGAAACTTTTTTTTTTGGGGGGAATCTGTGTGTGTGTAGTTCAATGTGTGGGAGGGTTAAGCGGAGGTTGAGCAACAACTACGGGGCTATATCAGCATTCAAGAGAGAGAGAGTGAGAGAGATGGCGATAAGCCTATTTATATTGTTTCTGTTTTCACTTTCTCTCTCTTTCGTTGAAGAATTTATACGAGGGAATAAAGGCTAACTGGTAAAGAGAAGTAACAAGTGGGGTCATCTTTTTATATAACATTTAAACAAATTTTTTATATAAATGCAAAATATTCCTTGAACAAAAAAAAAAAAAAAAAAAGAATATGTAAATTACATATGCATAAATTGTATAAAAACGTCACCGTTTCGGAAATTGGAAGATAGCAATTTGAATTCATGATCATGTGATCGCGAGTGGACCATTATAGAGAGTTTTACTCAAAGGGACTTCTGTTAGGAGACAAAATCTCAAGATAATTATTATCTGTTTAGGATAAGTAGTCAATAATCTAGAAGATTAGCAAATAGTACCTGTCAAAATTAAAATAAAACCACCTTAAATATAAATAAATATATTATTTTAAAAAAAGTAAAAGCATTATGATCGTATTTTCAATCATATTTGGGTGGTGGAGAAAGAAGACCAACTTGGGCCGAGGTGGAGTATGAATTGTAACCAAGATTTCATGCACCTTTAGTTGGATTATCTTTAAACCATGGATGAAACTTGTAATCATGTAAACGTAATTTATGGCAGCTATATAATAAACAGGCAACAGAAGAAGAAGAAGAAAAATAGCACATATGATTGATTTTGGTAATACAAATTAGTATATATTAGGAAAAAAATTCAAAGTTGTAACACAAAAAATAAGAAATTTGAAATTCCATGAAGTTAAAGTTAAACCTCATTTAAAAAAATAAAAAATAAAAAGAGTTAGCTTTATTCGTATATAAAAGTCGTATTTTCAAAATTTTCAAATAGTTAAAGTTTTCATATTAGAACTCAGATCTCTCGTCTAATTTTAATAGCAAGCCAATTATATTACGCCATATCAACTTAAAAAGTAAATTTTTTTCAATATTTAAGCTTATTAAATGATGTGTCAAAATAAGATTTTTTTTTAATTTAATGTGTCATTTTTTAGATAAGAAATAAAGATTAGGGTCGAACCCACAAGTCTAGCCTAAAACCATTCTTAACCTTCCTCCTATGCTATTAGATTAAAAGGTGTTAGAAAAAATAATTAAGATTGGTTAGACATTTGTGACATCAAAAATTAAATAAATAATGTGATCCGTTTATTTCTGTTGGTGCCCTTAGCTTCCGTTTTGAATTAGAATTTCATGTATGTTGAAACTCGAGGTATTGCGTTTAACATTATTGATGGTCAAAGGCGTACGGCTGGGAAATGGAATTAATGATCTAAATGATAGTAGTGACTTAAGTGTGGTGAGGATTATAGTCATAGCATCTTGCAATTATGGATGTTGAGGTGGTATTGGCACATCGTTTGAAACGAGCAACTAAAAGCATTGGTGCTTTTTTTTTTTGAAGGAAAAAAATTATTATAATAGTTATTACTTAGAACTTCTTTAATAGGTGTTTTACTGTAGCATATGAAAGTTTTATATTGTAACAACTTTTTTATTTTTACTGTAACATATAAAAACTTTATATCGTTTATAACTAAAAAGTTAGTTTAGACTGCCCTTGTCAATCAGGCTTAATTTAACTTTGCTTACTATACAATGCGAATAAAAAAATCATAAACAACGAATGTTTTAGCAACAAGAAAGGAGAAAAGGGAGCAATGAATGTAATTCCAATCTTGAACCCATTTGGAAGTGCCAATAAAGAGGGAAAAAAACACACTCACAACACACAGACACGCACTCACTTGAAGTGATGTGGTATCATTAAAGTTAAGAATGAGGTCACCATTTACGAGTACATAACTAAGTACTTAATTTCTCAGATAAAAAAATGCAAAGTTATATGACTAAATATTTGTGTTTCTCTCCTGTAGCTTAGTAATCTCGACACTGTCGAATTACTGCCGACCTTCGTTTCAGCTTGATAAGTGGGTCTTGCAGTCAAGTTTCCTTCTATTTTTGTAGTCGAATCTTTCTCCTGATTCAATTAACAAAAGCTGAAATTATGTTGACCAAAATTATCTAGCTACTTGAAAAGAAGGAAGCTTGCTAGCCCATCGGTACCACTAAGGTCCATTGCAATTTTTTTTTTTTTTAAATTTTGAAATTGAGAAGAGTAATTTGAACTTTACGCTTCAAGGTGGAATCGGATAATAATATTGTATTTGATACATCACATATAGAACTATATTTCACATCACTATTATGTTATGTATCTAGAGACATAGTCACATAGGGACGAGGATAAGCGATCATTCCCTAAACTTTTTTTATAAGAAAATTTGTATATGAAATGCCATAAAAAATAATTTCGTCCCTTTGAAATTATATTCTGTCTCTTTTAAAATCACCCACCTAAAGTCAATTTCACCCATAACCTCATTATTTAAGTCATACCTCCGCCCCTTTTACTAATTTTTCTAGCTCCTTCCGGCTATATGTATGTATGTATGTATGTATGCAATCTTATTCAGCTTATATGACGTTTTACAGTTGCAAGCCTAATGATAATTTTTCTCATGTGACTTTATTATAGAGTTCGAATCTCCTACTTTAAATTAAACAATAATAATAATAATAATAAAACTTATACAACTTTTCTTGGTGCGTTTGTTCTTTTTGACCTTTTGGTTGAGAAGCCAGATCTGTTTTGTTTTCTTTATATATGCAAAAAGTGAAAAAACTGCTAGCCCCGAAGTACAACAAAAGATATCAAGAATCTATTGGTAAATTTGCAACACTACAATAACTCAGAGACCGCAGAGCAGAAACCCTCCAACCGTACCTAATCATTGGAAAATATCAGCAGAGCTCTATGGAAATGAGGCTCCTATGCATGTTGATGACTTGGAACAAATAGGGCCACCCTTGAACAAGACAATCTAGAAAGACGGTTAAGTATTTACTTCTACTCCTGCAGAGAAGTCATAGGCTCACTCATTGGTGACACAACCTCATTCTCATTAGCTCATTTCAAATTCCAGCATAATATTATTGGGGCATTTAGCACTTCCCTGAATTTTTTTTAATGATTGGACAAGTTGCTACTTAAACTTTTTAGAAAAATACCACCCAATTTAAGACTGTGTTACAAACTGTGTTACAAAGTTCCCCTAAAATTTAGATGAAACATTGTTATGTCATGTGAGCTCATTTGAAGTCAATGATTGAAAGTTTTTATGATTTTGATTTATGAAGTATCTCATGTCACATGCATAATTATGATTTGCTTTTGCATCTTTAATTGATTTTGGGACATTTTTCAGCATTATATTCAGTTCAAAAGTAATTAATTTGTAAAAATTAAAAGTTAAGATATAATTTGTCAATTCCCTAAAAATAAAAATACATGAGAAAAAAGTGCAAACCCTAATTATATAACATATAATCTTGAGGGAAATTATATGTAGTGTACATTTCTAAAAATAGTTAATTAAAGAGTTTTTTTTTATAATGATTTTCATATAGTTCAGTGACTAAAATAAATCTTTTTTAAAGTGCAGGAGCATGTTAAATAAGTGGACATGCTTTAGGTGCATTTATGAAATTAATCTTAATAATATTTGTTTGTTTCAAAAGTTATTATTTCATCTTAACTCCATCATAGATTTAAAGAATTGCAATTATTCCGTTTGGTTCATAGATTTGAATAAAAAATTTGAATGAAGATTTAAATTTTTGTAAGAGAAAATACTGTAGCAAAATGATTTGAACTGTGATTCGAACCATGAACCAAACGACCCTTTTAACTTCCACTGTCTTGTTCTTTTTTTAATTTTTGAAATATTTTCTCTAATATGTAAAACGATTTTTAAAATTTCATTGAAATAAACTTGGGCCTTTTATATTAACACCGTTGTAATCTATACATTATAGAGACACTTGCGTAATCGAAATATTTTACATCCGCACTCTTTCAGTTTAAAAAAATTATGGAGATATTCCCTCTGTTGGTCAAACCTAAAAGAAAACTATAGTTTGACTGTTAGATATTTTCTAAATCCTAAACATACTCCTGTTTGCAATAAAAAACTATCCCTAGGGCATGAAATGGCATTTTGCCCTTGTTTTTGTTTTTTATTTTTATTTTTTTGCTTTAGAAAAAAAAAAAACATAAAGAGGGGGTGCAACACAAGGACTTCTCAGGAGCTCATTCAGTCTAATACTATTCTCACCCAAACATGCTTAATCGTAAAGTTCTAATATGAACCGGTGCATTGGTGCTAGCACCCATTTTGCCCTTGTTTAGTTGATAAAGTTAATGTCACATGACCTTTGAACCTTGCAACTATAACTTGCATTCTAAAGTAAAAAAATATCATTACAAAAGACAAATCAATGCAAGAAGTAGTTTAACAACTGAGATTTTTTTTGGTATTTTCGTCATTTTACATGAGAAAAAAAAGTTAACAAAGTTAGGGTGATGGAGCATTAATGTGAATTATATTAATTAAATGGATGGCTTCGTAATTTAGAGAAAATGCAGGAGCTATCGGTGTAGTTCTACCAATAAACTCCGAACAAGCCTTGATCAAGTTTTTATTCCTCTTTAAAAAAAAGTCGAAATAATAAACTCCAAGAGTATTAGTTCAATAAAGTATGCACTTTCATCACAAGGAGTTAACAAGACTCATGCAAGTTCTTTTAAACTATTACGAGTTAGGGAATTCTAGAGTGGGAGCCATGAAGACCTTTTGTTACGAATTAGACATCTTAATTCTACCGAGAGTAAAAAATATGCAAAATGAAAAATAAATAAGGATACATATAAAATTTATAATGGTTTACCCTCAACGTAAGAGCTATTTCTACTTATAGCCGGTGCAAAATAATTACACTATGATGATGATGAAGTTTACAAGAAAAAAATTACACATACACATACACTGTCTCTCTAATTTCTGAGTTATGCAAATAACCCCTACAGTGTCTTATTTATAGGTTTATAAGAAATAGGAAACAAAAAATCCTAAAAAAGGATCTCTTCGCGTCAAGCCCGTTAGACCATGCTGTCATGCCCATCAGCTGGCACTGTTGCACATATTTTCAATACATTCTAGGTTTTGGCTCCTTCGTGCTGCTTGTGCCCCTTAAATGGCACCCCAACGCATGCTCTCTGACTCTCTGTGCCCTGATGCCCAAATGCTAACGCTGCAACATCGTTTCTTACTTAGGGTGGTAATTCATAAAGCGTAGGGTGATAATTGGTAGGCATAAATTAGGCTTTACAGTTCTTAATAATCTCCCACTTGGAGACTAATACACCATCAATAACTCCTCCCTATAGTGGCCTTCACTCCTCAATCCTTAAGAAAGAAGTCCAACTAAAGTCACACACAACTTCAATTTCTTGATCGGAATAGTCTTTGTCAACATATCAGTTGGATTCAAACTCCAATGAACCTTCTCAAGTGCTAAAACTTCATCTTCTAAGCCGACCTGATAAAGTAATAACAAACCTATATATGCTTCATCTTAGCATGATAAATAGGATACTTTTCTAAATGAATAGAACTCTGATTGTCGTAATGTAACATGCTCTTCGCCTACTTATGACCAAGTTCTTCTAAGAACGATTGCAACTATACCATCTCCTTGCTTGCTTCAGTCATAGCAACATACTCTGCTTCAGTAGTAAAAAGAGCAATGATCTTTTGCAACTTTGAAACCCAAAGGACTGCTATACCACTCATAGTGTAGACATACCTAGTGGTACTCTTTCTGCCATCAACATCTCCAGCCATATCAACATCCACGTAACCCTGTAATCTTAAGTCTGACTTTTTGAAATATAAGGTCAACCTTCGTAATCCTCTATATAGGAGATAATTCATAGGATGTAAATTAACACTTTCACCTCAACCTTAGGATTTGGATCAAATTAACATTTAGCGATTGCTTATCCGTGCGCATGCAAATTTAAAATACCATAAGTTTTTGTAAGAAGTAATTTATAGAACAACTTTTTAGGAATATCATGATAAAAGTGTCATCAGTGTCATAGAACTAATGCTCAATTTCTATATTTATTAATGTTTTTCTCAAACTTACATCCTAGTTAGGAACAACGAATCAAACAATACTATTGGGAAACAAATGACACCATGGACTTCAAATATTATATTTCCAGGCCAAGTCTTCAACCAGGCATCCAAATGGGAGGCGACGTCTATGCGGATGCGCAATTTGCATCATCTCGTGTATAATGTGTATTGGCTTTCGATTGATTGTGCCTGGAGGCCTCGTTCATTTTTTTTTCTAAGTCCCAGGTAATGTTTTGAAAAGATAATATTAATTGTTATAAAAGTTTATGGATTGAGTATTTATTAATAATGTTCTTATCGAATATAAATCATGCTTTCAACATATATGTTAGAAATCAAAGCAATAAGCAACAAGAAATAGAGAGAAAATTGTACATAAGATTTTATGTCCTAATGAAGGGTGAAAAAATCACGGGCAGAGGAGAAGCAATCCACTAATCACAAAACGAAAATTACAACAGTGTTTAGAGCACTCAAATATAGAAATTTACTTACTCAATCACTCACAAATTCACAAGATTGAGTTCTCTGTATCACTCTTAACACTATGATCTCTATGATATTTTGTGACTCTCTAATGTGACTACTCTATGTAAATTATGGAGAATATGACGTATTTATATGTATGGGGACTCAAACCCTAGCCAAAATTAACCCAAAAATGCGTAAAAATGCGATATTCACGTTCAGGCCAAATCGGAGTGCTGTGGCGCTACTTTCAAGCACGACAGTCTCGAATTGTAGCGTCGCGACACTGCTTTAAAGTGCCGTGGCCCTAGATTGTAGTGCCGTGGCCCTAGATTGTAGTGCCGCGGCCTTGCCTTTCTGCCGAAGATTTTGGGCCACATATAATAACAATCTCCACCTTGACACAAAATCCGCCATAAAGAACTCCAACTTGTGATTAACCAAATTCTCCACCTTTTCCACAAAGCCCCAATAGGCAACTAACAAACATGAGCATGAACTCCAACCAAGTTCAAGCAATGCTCAAACTTAGCTATTGGTAATGACTTAGTCATCATATCGGCAGGATTATCATACGTACTAATTTTGCTTACAACGATCACGAGCAACAATATCATGAACAAAGTGATGATGAATGTCAATGTGCTTCGTCCTCTCATGAAACATTTGATCTTTAGTGAGAAAAATAGCACTCTAACTATCACACATCACCATAGAAGTCTATAAGTCTTCACTGAGTTCTCCAAATAGGCCTTTCAATCAAATAGCTTCTTTGAAAGCCTCCGTAATAGCAATATATTCAGCCTCAGTAGTAGACAAAGCAACAGTAGCTTGCAAGGTAGCCTTCCAACTGATAGCATAACCACCAACTGTAAACACATACCCAGTAAGCAACCTCCTCTTATCCAAGTCCTCCAACAAAATCAGAATCAATGTATCTCACAACGCCATCTCTAGTACTCCCAAAGTACAAACAAACATTAGTAGTACCATGTAAGTATCTAAGAACTATTGCACCATTTTCCTGCGCTCTTTACCTGGATTAGCCATGTATCTACTAACTACACTAATTGTATATGATATATCTAGGCAAGACCATACCATAGCATACATGAGAGAACATACTGCTCTAGAGTATGGAACACGTGGCATGTACTCAATCTCATCATTTGACTGTGGAGCTAACGTAGCTGAAAGTCTAAAATGTGCTGCTAATGGAGTGCTCATCGGTTTTGCTTTCTGCATGTTGAACATGTGCAAAACTTTTTCGATATATCCTTTCTGACTCAGATATAGCTTACCTGCCTTTTTATTTCTTAAAATCTCCATGCTGAGAGTTTTCTTGGCAACCCCTAAGTCCTTCATCTCAAACTCTCTACTAAGTTGAGCCTTTAACTTCTTAATCTCCCCTTTATCTTGAGCAGCAATCAACGTATCATCAATATATAAGAGCAAATAAACAAAGCACCCATCATCACCCTTCTTGAAGTAGACACAACTGTCATAGCTACTCCTCTTAAACTCATGAGCGATCATAAATGAGTCGAATCTCTTATATCACTGCCTAGGAGACTGTTTCAAACCTTAAAGAGACTTTTTCAACGAGCAAACATAGTCTTCTTCACCTGTAACAACGAAACTCTCGGGTTGCTACATGTAAATGTCTTCCTCGAGCTCTCCATGTAAAAATACAGTCTTCACATCTAACTGCTCAAGCTCAAGATCATGAGTGGCCACAATACCAAGTAAGGCTCGAATTGAGCTATGCTTAATCACAAGAGAGAAAATATCTAAAAAGTCAACACCTGGAACCTGACTGTATCCTTTTGCAACCAGTCTAACCTTGTACCTAGCATCTTTAACTCCTGGTGTGCCTTCTTTTCTTTTAAATACTCATTTGCAGCGAACAATTTTCTTCCCTTTGGGTAACTTCACCAAATCCCATGTACCATTTTTATGTAGAGATTCCACCTCCTCCTGCATGGCAATCATCCACTTACCAGAGTCAACTGAATTAACCGCCTCTAAATAGGTAGAAGGTTCCTCACCAGATTCAATACCTTTTGCCACTGATAAAGCATAAGTCACCAAGTCAGCCTCAACATACCTCTGTGGAGGCCTAACATCTCTCCTCGGCCTATTCTTAGCAATAAAGTACTGTAGTGGCGATGGTGATGCTAATGGGGAAGCACTATTGTCTTGACTCTTTGAACTTAACTGGGAAGTCAAATCGGATGATGTACCTGTCTTAATCCGAAACTCCACCTATCTAGGAGATCTCTCATGATCAACATCATTAGACCCTATAGTAGATGTCTCACGTAACATAAAAGTTTCATCAAACACGACATCTCTACTAATAATAACTTTATTGGTTTCTAGGCACCATAACTTATAGCTTTTAACACCAGGCTTATAACCAAGAAATATACACTTCGTGGATCTAGGCTTTAACTTTCCATTGTCAACATGAGCATAGGTAGGATGGCCGAAAATTCTTAAATTAGAGTAATCTACAAGTTTGCCTGACCACATCTCTTGTGGTGTCTTGTTAATAGCGATGGCATGAGAGCGATTGACCAAATTGCAAGCTGTAGAAGCAGCTTCAGCTCAAAACGACTTAGGTAGCCCTGCATTAGAGCGTATGCAGCGCGCTTTCTTAATCAACGTCTTGTTCATCCTCTCGGCCACACCATTTTGTTGTGAAGTACTTTGGACTGTTAAGTCCCTCAGAATTTCCTCTGATTTATAGAAGGTATTAAATTCATTTGAACAAAACTCCAAGCCATTATCAGTGCAGAGACGTTTAACTGGCTTACCGGTCTGCTTTTCTACAATGGTATTCCAATCTTTGAATGTAGCAAAGACATCATTCTTTTGCTTCAAAAAGAATGTCCATACCTTTCTGGAATAGTCTTAATGATGGTAAGCATATAACTAGCACCACCATGAGAAGGAACAGTAGACGGCCCCCAAAGGTCAGAATGAACATACTCCAAAATATCTTTTGTGTTGTGAATGCCTTTGCCAAATTGAATTCTCTTCTGTTTTCCAAACACACAGTGCTCATAAAAGTCCATCTTGCCTGTGCACTGTCCATTAAGAAGCCCTCGCTTACTTAACTCTGCCACCCTAATTTCACTCATATGCCCCAATCGCATATGCCATAACTTAGTGAGATCACTATCAGACTGTAATGACCGAGAAAATTTTATTAATAAAACCTAATATTTAATTAGGTTTAATTAATGAATTTACTTTTAAAAATGTGATTTTTTGTAAAAATTGTAATTTTTGTACAAAATTACGATAAAGTATGAATGAACGGCATTAATTGTAAAATTCACGGTGAATGTGATACAGTGTTAGGTATGGTAAAATACAGATTTTATGAGTTGAAATACTTAAACATTTGTAAATAATACCCATAAAATGAATTGTATATCACAATTAATTGTAAAATTGTGGTATAAACGAATGAATGATTAGAATGAAAATAGGACGCAGAGGTTGTCCAAACCTTAATCAAGGGTAAAAAGGAGGCCAAAGCAGTATAAGAATACTGTTAAATGAAAATGCAAATATAAAAAATGTCATGTTTGGCCTCCAAAAGTGAACAAAGAGTAAGTTAAATATTTTTATATAGTCTAAGGATAGGAAATATACTGATTTGACCACTGCAGTATAAGAAAAATACTACGTGACGAAAAATTACACTGTGTGAATTTTGGGCCCAACAAAGTGGACTCTCCTTGGTTTGCTAATGGGCCACATGTCATGAAAAGTGGCCCAATAGCATGTTGACACCTAGAAGTATACTCATGGGTTACCATGAGTCATCAAGTGGATAAGAAGCATTTATTACAAGTTTATCACAAAATTTTTCTTTTCCTTCTTCCTCCCATGTTCGGCAGCCATTGAAGGAACCTTCAAAAAAATTTTCTTAACCTCAAACTTTGCAAAAATAGCCCCAAAACAAGTTTTAGAAGCAAGCTCAAGGATTTTTACAAGATTTAAGGTAAAATTCTAAACTTTTTAACAAGTTTTCAAGGGATTTTTCATGGGTTGAAAGGGAAATATTAACCCATGGTATTTTTGCATGAAAAGAAAGCTTAGAAGGGAGTTCAAAGGGATTTTGAAGGTTAGAAACCAAAAGGAGGTTAATTTGGTAAGTTTTGGATTTTAAAGTTTCAAAAATTTATGAATTTTGTGTGGATTTTTTTTCTCTCAAACCCATGTGAGTTTTTGAGCATATGTTTGATGAAATTTTATGTATATATGATGAATAGCATTGTTAAGTTGTGAAATTTTGTTTTATGGTGCAAAATGTAGTTTTTGCTAAAAATGTGTTTTTGCAATTTTAAGGTTAAACTTTGCAAAAATAAAGTTTGAACATGAGGATGATTTGATTTAGGCATAAAATGGTTTCTGCAGGGGTAGATTTCCAATTTTGAAATGGATTTTTACAAAAAGTCCTAAGGACTAAATTGAAAGAAAAATTCTTTTCTCAATAGAATTGAAAAATGGCCAAAAAGACCCCTGTATAGTGAGATTTTGAGAAAAGTTAAAACATAAAAGTTGTAGATCTTGATGAAACAGTTAAACATAGTAAACGGTTCATCAAAAAACTCAATCATTTATGAGTTTTTGATTTTTCAAGAATTTATTAAAAGTGAAAAAGTGTTAAAATGGCAAAAATATAATTTTTTAAAATGATTTGAGGCATGGTACTTTAAGTAAAAATGTTTCTTATAAAAAATAAGAAATTTTGGTGTAAAGTGAAAAATTTTAGCCCCGGCGACAAAATTGTCAAAATTTTTGGTTTAGGGGCTAAACCGTAAAGTTTTATGAAAAATAGGCATAAGTGTGAAATAAAGTGATACGAGCCACTAGGACATTATTTTAAAGTTAATATGTGGCTATTTTTGTTAAAATAACGAAATCGAGCTCGGGTAGGTCAGTAGAGCCACGGAGGACAAAATCGTCATTTTTGCCTAAACTACTCCAATCGCTTCGAAATGTTTCAAATAAGAAAAGAAAGTGATTAGAAAGATTTTCGCCCTTCGTAAGTGACTGTAAGGTAGAGTTAGATAGAAATAAAGAAACAGTGTTTTCAAAGTTGAGTATAATTATGCAACTCGAATAATTAAGTAGCGAATGTTTTGAAATGAAACGTAGGGAAATTGGCTAATAGTTTTGTAATTGGCCAATAGGATCCTAGGAGTTTAGGAGAAAGGAGACCGAAGTTGATTTTGCGGTACTCGAAAGCAAGTAAGTACCCTTCCCACCTACAATATGAAATTGTAGGTGTAGAATGTGTCTATATATACACCAGGATATATATTACGATGTGAACTTGTATGTTTGCTATGAAATAAATACCTAAGGGTATAGAATTGATACCTGTGTGTATACGATTAGAATATCTGAGTGTATAACATGTTATGTATTGTTATGTACAATATATTGTGTACCTGCGTGTACAATGATGAATACCTGTATGTATATAAAGTAGGTACTTGCGCATACTACGCTATGCATACGAGTTTATGTATTATGGATAACATGTGATTGTCACATCATGCTTGGTATGTCAACCATAATAAATGAACTGGTAAATATGACACTAGGAATTAAGAAGAGTGTCGTACCGGCTCTCGAAGCAAGGAGAGTTTTAAAGGATAAAATATGGTCACGATATTACGTAGACCTAAATGAAATTACACAATGGTACGAACACTTGGACCCTAGTTAAAGATCAGAAATGATGAAGATAACGGAAGTTCATAAGAAAGCATAATTGAATCATGCATTCAATTGATTGTTCATATGGGATTTATGGGACTTACTGGGCATTAGCTCATTAAGTATTTCATGTTGTAGGTATTCTGACGAGAAGGTCTAAACAAATCTTAATAATAAGTTGGCGGATGGATGATGTGTGTAGATCGGGTATAGAGTTCACTACTGTATGTTTCCGCTGTATATATTTATTAAGTTTTTTTGAAAGGCAATGTTAAAAAAGAAAAATGTTGTAAAAGTAAAAATGATTATGTAATATAAGTGTGTGAAAATATTTTAGGAGTTACCAAAATTATTGTAAGTAAATTATTTATTTCAGATTTTGAAAAAAAAATTTTCTAAATTTTTGCTCCTAAGTAAGTAAGAAAAAATTTTATCACAGCCCGAAAAGGCGAGATGTGACACAGACACAGTGGATGTAGAAACTTTTGCATCACCAACAACTATAGTACCCTATAGAACATAAAAATCAGTAGTCTTCTTCTGCCCTTTTATCATCACAAGAGCGCCTTTACTAACTTTCAGAACTCCACCTTCACTGGTGTACTTGTACCCTTTAGTATCAAGAGTACTTAAGGAAATTAAGTTCCTCTTAAGATCGAGGACATGCCTTACATTACCCAGTGTCCTCACTACGCTATCATGCATCCTAATTCTGACGGTACCAATACCAGCAACCTTGCATGGGGTGTTGTTTCCCATCAAAACAAAGCCCTTAAGAACCATCTCATATGTTGAAAACTAGTCCCAGTTGGGACACATATGAAACGTACATGTAGAGTCAAGAACCCAATCCTTACAGGGTTTAGAATCACCACAAAAAATTACCAAAAGCTCACCAGCAGAAACTTCTTCAATGACACTAACCTCACCGGCATCTGGTTTCTTCCCCTTTTGATTTTCAGCCCTCTTGTTTTTATTCTATAGCTTATAACATTTAGTTTTAATGTGCCCTTCTTCTTGTAATAGTTACAGAACTTCTCCTTATTTCTGGATTTAGACCTACCTCTATTCTTAGTCCCAGAACTTCTCTCCTAGGTTCTACCTCTAACAACTAGACCCTCTCCTTGTGTTTCGAATCCAGTCACTAACTACTTCATCTTTTCTTTAGAAAATAAAACCTCATAAACCTCATCTAGGGTAAGAGTGTCCCAACTATATAAGATAGTATCCCTAAATGTGGCATACGATGAAGGCAGTGAACATAATAAAATTAACCCAAGATCTTTTTCATCATACTTAACTTCCATAACCTCCAAATCAGACACAATCTCCTTAAACACAGTTAAGTGATCCTCAAGAGACGTACCTTCAGCATTCAGTAAAAGTATAGACACTACTTTAAATGAATTTTGCTAGTCAGACTCTTGGTCATGCATAATTGCTCCAGTTTGCACCATAAAGCAGCAACGATCTTCTCCTTTAGTACATCCTGTAAAATTTGATTTGACAGATGAATGTGCATTTGGGACAGAGCCTTTCGGTCCTTACGCTCATTTTCCTCCTTCGTCCATGATGAGGGCATCTTATTGAAATCCAATAGTGCATCATCAAGGTCCATCTGCGTCAGAACAACCTGTATCTTCACTTGCCATAAAGAACACCTCATTGTATGACCCAGTAGCGGAATATCGAATTTCATGGTTGCCAATGCAAATCAAAGCCAAAGCTCTGATACCACTTGTTAGAAATCAAAGCAATAAGCAACAAGAAATAGAGAAAAAATTATACACAAGATTTTACGTGAAAAAACCCTAATGAAGGGTAAAAAAACCACGGGTAGAGGAGAAACAATCCACTAATCACAAAACAAAAATTACAACGGTGTTTAGAGTGCTTAAATATAGAAATTTATTCATTCAATCACTCACAAACTCACAAGACTAAGTTATCTGTATTACTCTCAACTCTATGATCTCTATGATTTTTTTTTTACTTCTTTTGTGACTCTCTAATGTGACTACTCTATGTAAACTATGGAGAATATGATATATTTATGTATATGAGGACTCAAACCCAAGCCAAAATTAACCCAAAAACGTGTAAAAATACGATATTCACGTTCAGGCCGAATTGGAGCTCCACGACGCTGCTTTCAAGCGCAACGGCACTGAATTGTAGCGTCACGACGCTGCTTTCAAGCGCCGTGGCCCTAAGTTGTAGTGCTGCGGTGCTGCTTTCAAGCACCGCGGCCCTGCCTTTTTGCCAAAGATTTTGGGTCACATATAATAACAATATATATACCAACACGAGAATCTTCAATTACCATTTTTTTTAAGATATCAAAAGGGGTCATGAATTGAAGAATTAAGATCATTGAATAAATATTCATTATTAAAGTTAATTGATTTAAGTAAATTATTAAGAAAATCAATCACACTTATTTCCAATCATATATATATATATATATATTCACCACTAGCGAGATATATATCAATGTTGCATCCCCTTTTCCATAGCCATATAAGCCATCTCTCATATTAAAAGTATACGCCTGTTACAATCTCAACAAGTATAAAGTGCCTGCCTTTTGTTCCGTAGATTGTGGACTATACACTGAGGCTATTATTTTGCAGTCATATGAGGACGACAAGTTTTTTAAGTTATTATCTTTCTTCAATTTAATATGTGTGTGTGAGTGCGTGTGTATATATATACATGTATATATATTTAAAGTGATCCAAGTCCGTGTCAGACCTCTTGCAAAAAAAAAAAAAAAATCCTACACTTAATTCCATCCTAACCAGTCATCTTTCATTTTACGGTTGTCTTTGTTGCTTAACTCATTCCCCTCCCCTTCCCTTATGTATGCATACATGTATATTTATATATGTATATATGTAATATGTGTGAATAGAATAAACATGGACTAAAGGTTGTTTACTTGTTTTAGTTTTTTTTAGGAGGATGAGAAAAATGTTAAATTTCGTAATATTATTAGTAGCAAATATCATATATATTTTAATATGCTAACAAATGTTAGATATCTTAAATTGAACAACTATATAAACCAAAAATCCTCAATTTGATATATAAATATTCAAACAAAAATTTAAATTTTTTCCTTTTTTTTTCTTTTTTTTTTCCTCTGTCTCCTCTATTTCCCCGTCTCTCTCCTCTCCCTTCTCTCTCTCTCTTCCCTCTTTCTCACCCCTCTTTCTTCATCTCTCTCTCACCTTTCTCTTCCGAAGGCAGAGATGGTACTAAGCGACGGGTACAACCACGACCACAACAAGAGACGGGACAACGACGAACAAGAGCCTCGTGGGAAAACATCAATCTCTAATCCTCACTTCGTCGTAGTTTCCCTCGTTTGAGTCATAGTCGCATATAGCAGACCATTGCTAAAGTCGCATAGAGGAGCTCTTGGCAGAGCAAGTCGTTGTTGTCGCTCGTTACAGAGGGAAAGAGACGTATCTAGACCAAATGAGCCGTCACTAGTCGCCGGAGGGTAGTAGCACAGAGCTGCTAATCGCTGGAGTCACGTGGAGGATCTCGTCACCTGACGCATCGTCACTCGTTGTCGAAGGCAGCCGATTTGCCCAAGGGAGAACAAAAGTCATCGTCGAAGGCCGTTTCTCAGAGGAGAGAAAGAGAAAGCAGTGAAGAAAAGAGAGGAGAGAGAGATATAAGGGGAGAGGGAAGAGAGAAAACACTAAATCAAATTAAGAATATTTTGGTCTATATAATTATTTAATTTGAACAATCACTTGATAAATTATATTTACTAATATTTTAAATTATACATGATATTTTCAACCAATAGTCTAAAAAATTTAACATTTTTTATATTCTTTCTTTTCTTTTTGGAATTTTCTAGTGGGTCTCTGTCGTTAGGAAATATTTATGAACATAAACGACTCATTTGATTCATAGACGTGAACATAAAACTTGAATAAAAATTTAAATTTTTTGTGAGAAGAATGTTGTAGCAAAAAGATTTAAATTGTTAATAAACCCATGAAACAAATGGGCATAAATATGATTTAATTTAATTAGATCTAAAGTTAGATTAGGTCAAAAAGAATTTAAAGATGATAAATAGCTTATTTAGGAATATAGTTATAACTTAAAACACTTACAACTTTCGTGTGGAAGAAAATATTATAACGCTTTCAACTTTTGTAAAAAAAAATATTATAACAAATTAGTTGAAAGCAAATTTTTGTTTGTCTGAACTATTTTGCTAAATAAATTTGAAGCCTGATACAAGTCTAGCTGTTTAAATCTTTCAGATCCTACGCTATAATTCTCATATTTTTGGTCATGTTGGCCTACCTTGGCGACAATTGGAGAGTTGAGGTTCCCGATTACTTCTTTGTTTTCTCTTTGTTGGCCCCGTTGGGTCAGCGACATGGTACTATGCTTGTACAGGAATTGATGAGAAAGTTTCAGAGTAGGTGTGGAAAAAATTAACAGTCTGATAGCACTTCTTGAAGTCCGTAGTCCTTTGCAATAATCACTGTATTAACTGAGCCAGAAGCCGTTAAACACCCACTGATCAACAGCAAAAAATACAAAAGGACCACCAGGCAACAGTCATTCAATATGCTGCCAATATTGGCAATCCCTCCAAGCTTTTTGAGCCGTCAATTTTTTTTTTTTTTAATTCCATCATACAAGCATTAGCTCCTTTTAAACATTTTTATGTATGAAAAACATAAATAAATATTTTTGTTTTAAAAAGTATGTATTTTCATTATTTTTATTATATATGTTTATTTTTTTTCATGTGCAATTAAAATTAGAATATATTTTAGTAGAAGGGTTAGGTATAGAATTATACCTTTCAGCCAAGAGGCTTGAGCTGAGTCAGGCCCACTTGCTTTTTCATATAGAAATATATCTGAAAAAATTACGTGTTGCATAATACTCTTAAAAAATGTGTTTATCAATGTCATATCATAAAAATTATGTCATTTTATCATTCATATTATATATTTAAATTGTACCATACTTAATATATGACATTTACAAAAAATAAGCTTGAAAAATTGGCATTTATAAACTTCCCTAATATATTTTAAAAACTTAAAATATTTAAATGGGTCGGCCATAGCCTGCCTAGTAGGCCTAGCCTAACATGGTGGCTAGGGTTTGGGCAATCAGGCGGGCCACAAACCAATCTATTTAGCTTGTCCTATTTTAATAACTCTAATTTTGATCCACAATAACTGATTTTAATTATGATATCAAGGCTTTATATATATAAATATATATATATATATATATATATATAATTTATCAAAGCAATGGTGTTCAAATATTAGAGTGACATAAAAGTGATGTAATTCTTGTCATTTCTTGAGAACCCAATATCAACAAGAAGGAATGGAAA